>OAMR01000499.1:942438-957941 GCA_900205405.1 Echinochloa crus-galli | reverse complement strand
CGTCGCCGCACGGCGGCGCCCCCGCAACGACGGCGGCCGGCTTCGGGGCGGTCTCACCCTCCGGATCTGGGCTATTGGCCACCCCTTTTGCCCCTCCCGTCGATGTGGGATCCCGGCGGGCGGCCGGGGGGCGGCAATGGTGGCGTGCCCGCGGCGGCGGCCGGCGGATCCGCGGTGGCCTGCTTGGCAGCGTCGGGATCCCGCGGGTGGCTTGCCGAGGGTCCGGTTCTTCGGCGGGGAGGTGCTCCGGCGGCTCCCGACGGTGGCGGCGTTGGGTCGACGCGGGCCCTCCTTCGGCCCAGCCTTCGCCCCCGTGTCTGCTCTGGCCTGTGGGTGGAGCGGATTGGGGGAGGGAGAAGTTCCTGCCTGCAGCTTCGTCATGCGGGTGGTGCCACCTCCGACTTCCTCTTCGCCATCGAAGCCGCCCCCTTCCGGTACCAAGTTCACTCCACTTGGCTCATGAATTCAGGCTCAATTTGGTCAGTCCGGTGTCGCCCGTTGAGGGGCAACAAGAGATTTGGCGTATCATACAGAGAACCAATCTCCCCGAGGCGTCGGGCGGTACTGCCGGTTGCATATGGAGCCTAGTGGACAACTTCGGTGGCTGCATAGCGTGGGTTGCTGGTGGGCGCGTGCGACGTTGGTACAGGCGCTCTCGGTTCGTCGGGCGTGATCTTCGGGTGCAAAGCTCTGATCCTCTCCGGGTCGGGCAACGGTGCTTACACTTCCCTCTTGAGGGCGTTGCCATTTTGGTCTGGTTCGGCGGCGACCGGCGGTAGATCTCCGAGGTGAAAACCTGACGTTGGCGCTGTGCGCCTTTGCCTTCCTGAAGGCGTTGTGTGGAGCTCTCTGCTAGGTCGTAGTGATGGGGTAGCAGGCCCCGTTGGTGGTCCGGACCGCCCTTTGCTGTAATGGCTTCATGGCCTTTTAGCGATTTCGTCTAGAGTAGCCTCTCGCTGTTTCAGACGCGTGACCTAGAGGGTCCCGTTGCAGATGGGCTTTTGTCGGGTCCTCTTGCGGATATGTGCCTCATTGTAAACTGGTAATCCCAGTATCTTCCTATTTGCTTTATATATAAAGCTGGCTTAGGCCTTTGGAGGGAAATTTTCTAATATGATGTATGCCTGTTGGCAATGTTTATCACAAAACATTATTGGAGGAGCAGATATTCCACGTTGATACTATATAATATCTCATTGGGTTGTTTGATATGAGCTATTTAGATTGTAGGAGCAAGTTGTGTTCTCATTCAGAAGAGCATATAAGTGAGTTAATGTGTTCTGCATGCTGGATGCTCGATGTGATTGAGGTAGTTGCATAATTTTAATCTGTGATGCAAAATTATTGGCTACTGAATTTAAATTATTGCTTGTTTACAATGTTTATTTCAGAAATTGATTGCTGAATTTAAATTATTGCTTGTTTACTATATTTATTTAAGAAAACACGTATAAAACCAGTCTCAAGGGATCTCATAGGAAAACAAGCTGACTCGTATAAAACCAGTCTCAAGGGATCTCATAGGAAGACAAAGTTTCATGGCACCCAAAAGAGATTTATTTTGCAAAAGCATATATAAAGAGTTTCATCCTTATCAAACCGTCTTTTTGCAAAAACACATATAAGGAGTTTCATCTCTATAAAGTCCATCCGAGTTAACATGTCAAAAATTATACGGCTTTTGCAAGCAATCGATTGTACGTGTCCTAATACGAAAATCGAGAAAAATGTTATAACTGACAAAACAAAAAGAAATAAGACAAACTGTCATCTCGAGCCATATATGCATCATGCCAGATTACAAGAAGCCCGTAGAAACCATCATCTAGAGCCATATATGCATCATGCCATCTTACAATACAAAGCCTCATAGGAGGAAATGTTGACGTACAGGGAAGAACTGAAGAGCTTCAGAATCCTTTCCAATCTGAAAAAAAGGTACTCCCTATTTTGTACAGACAATTCCACCACATTCTAACATTCCAGTCATTCATCAATTTCTGGTTGTTTTACAATTAGCTGTACCACACTGCATCGAAGCTGTCGGAAGCCACGATCTGGTGCAGCAACCACCCAAAATTATGTTTAACCTCCTATATATATTTCTCATCTGGAGGCCATTGACCAGAAATTCAAGATACAGGATGGCGCAAGAGCAAACCAGCTTATGAAAGCCATTGCTGTGGCAGTCTCGAAGCTTGCACAGTGATTCTCTGCACATATGTTGAGATCATTACCAATGAGAACAGTAATTCCTGCTGAGGCACATGCTGCACCAAGGGTTAGTGTGCCTGTGATCTACAAGCAAACATAGGAGGTCATCAACTAGACAGTTCTACAGATAAAGAAACAAATGTACATGCCCATCACATAATCCATTTCAACGTACAACAAATGATAGACAAATATTTTACAGTATGGACTGAAAAGAAATGACTCACCCCATCTCCGATAGTAAATATACATACAGCTTGGGCATTCCTTAAAGATCGCTTGACAAGAAGTGCATAAATGTCGACAAGGGCTAGCGAAAGGCTCCACAAGCATTGCAAGATGGCTGCTGCAACAAGGTAGCTGGTCGAAAGAAAACCATTAGTTCATCTTGTAGCCGATTAAATACACAAATACATAGAAATCATTCAGTAACAAAAAGAAAGTCTGCATCACCACTCAGACAAACAAAGACCCATTTTCATCCAAAATTATGCATTATTTGAGTCTCATGTACTCAAACCAAGGCCACAACCAGAAACTGGCTGCTATGCTCACCTGGTTTTCCACAGTTTTAATGTTCTCCCAAATTGCACGTTGATGGTTTTGAAGATTTAAAGATGGAAGATCAACTAGAAGCATAGAACTACACACATCGTGAAGCCCAAGCCAGCATGCAGGCTTCCATTACTCAGCCGTGAACTACCAAACATGTGCGTTAACTCTATAGCGCAAGGGGACACGCAACCCTTCTTCTCCGGCACCGGCGCTGGCACCGCTGGGTTAGGGTCCCGATGTTGCGGCCGATGGGGTTAGTGGCGGCCGTGGCGGTGGGCGGCGGCAGAGGCGGAGGAGGCCCCTGGAGCTGGAGGAGGCGGCGGCGGGTCGCGCGCTTCCCCTAACACGCGACCCGTCGGGTAACCGTGTCCAAACATGTGCAAATAAGCCGTTAAAATACTCCCTCAAGTCACAAATGAGTGTCCTTTCAGTAGTGTGTAGTCAACCATTTGAATCTTTGGTTACAAATTATATTTGTTTATTGAATTTTGAGATTTGAAAAATATAAGTAAATTTCGCTAGACACGTAGTTTCACAAAACTAAAAATATACTTTTGCTATGTTTTATAAACATAACAAAAATCATGTAAATTTTGTGTTTTGGAGTCTGATGACATCCCAAAATGTCACAGATTTGTGACCAGAAGGATTTATTCCAAGGTGTCAGTGTCATGCCAAAACAGAGTAGTGTACATGTCAAAAGAAAAACAGAGTAGTGTATGGCACGTAGCTATTTGCCTTGGATCTATTTATGGTTCAATTTAGAGGGCAAAAATCTGAGTTTTGTGACAGTTGAAGCTTTATTAGCGCCTTACAAAATAATTTTATCAGGGAAAAAAGGGAGTAATTTTACAGTATTATTCTTAATATCGATCAAATGCCATTTAAAGACATAAGAGAAATAATAATGGGAAACAAAATGTTTCAATATATGTTCGAATGCATAATATAGACTTTGGATTTTGGACGTATTCATCAAAGATGAAGCATTGACATAATTGCTACTTTACTGCAACTCTGCAATTGTTTGGAATTCTGTAACAAGGAGCTCATGATACCAAACAATGTCAACAAACAGAAATGGCGTACGCTGAAAGCCTAGAAAAACAAGTATGCACAAATTATCTTCTATTTTCACATACATGTTTATGATCAGCAAACTATATTAAAGCTATTCAGCTAAATATTATTATATCCACGACAAAGGCTTAATTGGATTTGAAATATTGCTTAATTGAGGTAAATATGACAATGACACGAAGTGGTCATATTATATTGAACCTGCATGTCCTCTTTCAAGAGGCAAAATGAAAAGAAAGCACATACTATACTAATTGCACTGAACTATCAAATTTCAAAGATTAGGCAAATGCAACGATCATTTTATTCGAGAAACTACAAAAATACATATGCTCTTATCTTATTAACACCAATCCACTAACAAAGTCATACAATAAGGCCTCTTCTTGAGGCTTGTGGGTCTTCACTCTTGACATCTCTGCTACCTATTTCATGGAGTAACAATAATGATCCCAGATTTTATCTAAAATTAGATCTACCAGAATTGACAGTGTAATAGCTCTTCAACAATGAATGGTGTCATCCCTGCAAAAACATGTCCCTACATGATAAGGCTTTTGAGGGTAAAAGAATTCATCATTGGTCATTACTAATCAAGTGAAAAGAAATAAGATGGTGTTGCCAAACTTATTCTGTTCGTCAAAGCAAAAAAAATACAATGAATGAATGAATACTAGTACTAGGAGCAACACACTCATAGACACCACCACAGTCTCCACGTTCCAGTTATGGTTAGTACCAAAAATATTCCACAAAGGTTAAAGACTGATCGGAAGCGCAGTTTGTTGGAAGTAATCTAGGCCATGGTACAAGATTCATTGAATATAATTTGCATTTTCCTTGATTAAACAGATATTCTTAAGTGTTATCCTAGTTACCACAAGTTGTAAGCTCTGGATATACTTCAATCAGAAGCATCATGCATTTGGACAAACTGTTGCACAAGATAAGTGTTGTATCCAGCCCATTAGGGCCCATGCGAAGGAGCGTCAAACCACGTTCCCTAGGGCCGGCGTGTTACTGTTCACACGCGGTGCTATTCACGTGAATAGTAGCGTGGTACTCTTCACGCTGGGTTCAGGGTGGTCCGCTTTGTTAGGGATTAGGCTAGATTGGTTTGAGTTGTTATCTATTTCCTTAATTCTAGAGATAGGTTTCTTTAAGGTCAAGTCATCTTATTTATATATAGATGGGATTTGTAGCCGATTGGATTAAGCAACAAATAGATCAAGAGTTCCTATCTCCCTCTATCCCTGCTCTTGTGGTGCGGCCGCCGGGCTTTGACTTGGGTTCAGGGCCATCTGAAGTATGCACATGACAATAACATTATACCATAAATAATATGACTTCTCAGTTGCAAATCAAGACTTGAGAACTCTTCCAAGTCAAGAAATATGCTAGAATACTGTGATTTCTCATTGTTTTGCTAGTCTTGTAATCTTGTATATATAAATAAGATGATGATGCCCTACTCATTCTGTTTGAACTGAAGAAAACATGCTGTTTTATTCCAACGAGCAACATATTTGTAGAGACATGACATCAGCAGATTCCGGTTGTAATCACAGTTTCAAGACTGATTAGATGTGAGCCTATTGCCTATAGAGAAAACTCTTTATTGTTACATCTTTGCATGTAGCCAGCTGGAGGTAAATCTAAGCCATGGGAACAAGATTCCAGAATAGTGACACTTGTCAAAATTTACATTTCCTTGATGAAAGAAGATTTCTTGAGCTTTTGTAGTCACCACACGTAAGCTTGCATACAATTCAATCAAATAAATCATGCCAACACCTAAACCCTCGCACAATATACCGCAAAAGTCAATCAGACGACTCTGCTGAAAGTGGAAGCGCAAGGCTTGAGAAATCTCGCAAGCCAAGAAACATGCTAGATGGCTAGCGTTTGAAGCATATCCGTACAAAGAAACTCAAGAAGTCGATTCCACTGATTCCACTCGCTTCATCCACCACCCACCCTCGCAGCCGCCGAAGCTCGTCCACTAGGTTCCATATGCACCCGATGGCAGCACCCGACCCCTCGGGAAGGTTTGGGGGCCTCGATTGCCCCCAAATCTTCTATCATCCCCTCAATGGGACGACATCGCGCTTCACGAAGTGAGATAGAAAGCATTAACCCAGCGGCGAAAGCTTGACGGCGCTACGGGGACGGCTTCGTTGACGACGCGAAAACGGAGGCGGAACCCCCGACCAAGGAGAAGCCGCAGGAAGGGGCCAAAAAGAGGATCTGTGCCGCCCCGGACGCCTCCACCGACGGGGAACGCCAGCGCCGGCACTAACCCCGACCGGAGTTGCAGACCACGAGGCCAAGAAACCAGACCGCCACCACGACAGTATCCGCTACTACCGCCTCGCTACCGTTGTCCGCCGCTCCAGTATATATGGCCATCGTGTCGTGCCGTGCCATGCCAGACCGTGCTATGGGCCAGGCCTTCGGCCCATGACACGGCACATGGACCGTTTGCCCGTGCCGTGCCGCCCATGGGCACGGTGCACACATGCGAGCACGGCGGGTGGAGCACGACGAGGCCGCCGCTCGATGCCGCGGGTCGAAGCCGCGGAGGGCATCTTCTTGGTGTCGCGGCGACGATGCGGGCCGGCGTCGCGGAGCAGAAGCCGGAGCTGCTGCAGCGCGCGGTGGTGGAGCAGCGGCTCGACGAGTCGGAGCAGAGCGCGGGACAGCGGGCGAAGGCGCAGTCCATCTGGGCGCAGCTCCGCCGCGGTGCCGCGCCTCCTCACCGTGCGCGAGCTCTTGGTACCCGCTCGCCGTCTCCTGCCTCGGCGCATCGACGCCTTCGTCTGCGCCGCGGGAGAGGACAGACCGGCGGCCGTTCTCGTGGGCGCGGCAGTGGATGGAGCAGAGAGCTGCGCGGCGGCGGCGCGGTAGGAGTAATGATTTAGGGTTAGGGTGAGGGGCTGCGGGCGCGGCTGGCTATATGGCCGGGCGGCTGTGCCGGCCACCGTGCCGCCGTGCCGGCCGTGCGGGCCGAGGTCGTGCCATGGGCCAGGCCGGCGGCCCATGGCCCGCACTGGCCTTCGGGCCGTGCTGGCATGGGCACGGCGGCAGGCGTGTCGTGCCTCCCATGGGCCGTGCCAAAAGGCCGTGCCGCCGGCCCATGGGCCGCATGTACACATATAGTTCGCTGTTGATCACCCTATTCATTTGGATTGTTTCCAACGAGTCAACAGTGTTTTTCTCTCAGCGAAAACCAGCACCAGCCACCAACCAACCAGCAGTATTTTTCTCTCAGCAAAAACCAACACCAGCCACCAGCCAAACGAACAGAGCGGATATGGGTACCTATGCCTTTCCGATAATTTGGGTTGATAAAGTCCAGGGGTTTGGTGGGGTTGATCAAGCGCTCCAAACTTGCCAATGCAGCAAAAGCCAGCAACGTCTCGTTGTGAACGTAAGAGAAATAAAAAAGGAAATGTAAAGAATGAATGGATTCTCTGTATTGATATATATCTCTTCTCTACTCCTAATAAGACTATGCTAGGGAACTGCGTCTCCTTCCTTCTTTCGTCTGCCATCTAATCTCCGCATGCGGCCCCTCCAGCGTCCATTATTATTTTGACGCTAGGATCGGTAGCCCCCAACGCCCGTCCGCCTGAACCCCACTTCACCAATCCTCGACGCCCACGTCCTGCGCCCCCACCCCGACGCCTTGTTGCGCCGCTGTCCGCCCCCGCCTCCTCCCTCCCCCCTCGGTCCGACGCCCTGCGCCTCTGTCCGCCGCCACCTGCCGCTACATCCACAATGATGGCGAGGCGTGGATCGACAATCGAGGCCTCCCTCCTCCTCCGGCTACCGCTCCGCTTCGGGTTCGCCTCCGTCCCCCACGCGCAGCCGTGCCCCACTTTGCCTTTGCGCTTCGCGATGTACCTCGACCGCTGCAGATCGCGAGGACGATGTCGCCCGCCCACAGCAGCCTTCGCTACGACCTCGCCGCCTCTCCCGCCACGACCTCCGTTGCCTCGGCCGCACGCTCGCCTGCGGTGACCTCCTCGTCTGCCGCCCCCAAGGCCTCTTCCCGTCCCTGCAGCGCCACCCCTGTAGGGTCGATGGACTAGAGGGGGGTGAATAGTCCTTTCTAAAATTTAACTCACCGGCAAACCGAAATAAATGTGGAATTGAAACTATCGGTCTAGCCAAGACTTCACCCCTTTCTATACAAGTTTACTAGTGAAAGTGCATCTAGGCACTTATATGTTTTGGTGATTTTGGATGACAACATGATTTGTAATTTAACTTGTTTGTCTAAGCATATGAGCAGGGTTTTATTCTTATGGATATTCATGAAACATATTTGTTGAAGAAAAGAGAGCTCATTATCGGTACAAATGACATAAAAGCAAACAAGTGATGGTAATCCCATGATATCAAAACGATGAATAATGACAAGTGAGTAAAAGTGGCAAAAGAGACAAGAGCTTATGCATATTGGTTGGTCTCACCTATAAGATACTTGTCAAAGTTTTTTAGGGATAAATTAATTTAGAAATTGAGATCTCGTTGGGCTTGATCCATGGCTATGGTTAGAATCAAATTGAGACATGATTACTATGGTAAATATATGGTCTTAAGTGCATGGAAGCTTATGGACAAGTTATTTACCAAAGACAACATAGAAGATGATATCGGATTTATATCAAGATTAATCAAAGCAATGGATTTCAATGTGGATTTCATGATGATGCAATACAAAGTGGAGCTCAAGTGGCTAGATATGGTGAAAGGGTTAAGCTAGATGTGAGTGTCCAGGTACCAAGCAAAGAGAAGGGCAAGTTGGTCTTGTAGCCGAGGAACTTTGTTAGGGTGAAGACTAGCATCATGTTCAACTTCTTCATTGATGCCATACATGATCATTCTCACTTTGAGGGCTTCAACATTCTTTATTGATCATATATTGGAATGGCTTATGAATTGGTCCATACACTTGGAAATTCTAAGCCTAGCTCAAGATTGGATTTGCTCAGCTATAAAGAAGTGTTGTGAGCCCTCAAGTTGAGAATGATCATGTATGGCATCAATGAAGAAGTTGAAGCTCAAGTGGAAGATTTGTTTGTGATTTATTTTCTTGAGTATAGGAATGTCGTACTATCAAGAGGGATGCAACAATTAGTTGTTTAGACAACATCAAAAAGTGCTCATAGATCAACCCATGTGAGATAGCCTTGTGAGAGGAGTCCTTTGGGACTCAAGTGTGCTAACTCGACCCAAATCGGTCTGACCGGTTTGGGGCTCTGACCGGTGTAACGGCTAGTTGGTTTGAAAAACCGGTCTGACCGGTTTGAGAAAGCGGTCTGACCGGTTTCCCACTGACATAACGGCTAGTTTTTGGGATTGGGGTATTTATACCCCTTGGCCCTCTCCTTTGAGGGCTGCTGGTTCCCCTGCCTTCCTTGCACGCCTAGAGCCTTCCCAAGCTCCAGCAAGCTCTTCCCAAACCTCTCTTTGTGAGAGTTGATTGATTTGTTCATATCTTTGGATTTGGGTTGAGGGATGTATTGTGTGTAAGCTAGAGAAAGCTTGAGAGAGCAAATTGCAGCAGCAAAGAGTAAATCCATAGCTTGAGCACTTCCGGTGAAGTCTAACAACCATTGAAGCATTTGTTACTTTTGGAGGTGAAGCCTCCTAGACGGCTAGGCGTCGCCGGTGAGCTACCGTGTTTGTGGTAAGCCGCGGATCATTTGTATAGGCTGGCCTTGCCTTCTTTGTGGAAAAGGGCCACAAGTTAGTGGAACCGAGGAAAGTGGCTTGGAGTGGATAAGCCCGCCTTTCGTAGGCCCTCAACGGAGAGTAGGATTCACCTTGTCTTTGTGACGGCCTTTGTGGCATTGGTGAATCCGAACTTCGGGAAACAAATCATCGTGTCACTCATTTGGTTGCCTCACAAGTTCGTTTCTAGCATTTATCTTGCTTCCGCTTCGATCTACTTGGTTGTGCTCTATTTGTGTGCAGGGACTAAGTGGACCTGCTAGATATCATCTACACGAGCTGATCATCAAGTTTAGTTTGTGCTAGAACTTGTAGAGGGGGTTAAATTGCTTGTTGTGTGTTTCTGCCAGAAACCGGTCTGACCGGTTTGGGAAACCGGTCTGACCGGTTTCAGTACTGATTTTGTGAAAAAGTTTTATTGAGTGCAGATTCACCTATTCACCCCCCCTCTAGGTGACATCAAGGTCCTTTCAACTAGCACCTTATAAATGATTCTAAACAAGCAAATAAGGTGCCAAGCTAGCTCGAGCTCACATAATCAATTCTAGGAGCAAGGTCACACAAACCTATGCCACTAGTACTTCACACACCGAGGAGCTCCTACACAACTAGTAAGCAAAAGCACAAAGCTCCTAAGCTCACTAGCAATACTCAATGGACAAGACTACACAAGTCTAATCCAAAGGCTCAATTTACTTAGCTACACAAACTAAGCAAAGAGACTAATTAAGCTACACAAGCTAATTAGTCACAAGATCACTACTTTTAGCTACACAAGAAGACAACTAGCAAGCTAGACAAGCCAACTAATTGTAAGAGCAACCACACAATCACAAGATATATAATGATATAAATACAATGCTTGTGATTGAGAAATGCAAACCACCGAGAAGAGTAGATACACGGTGATTTTTATCCCGAGGTTCACTTGTTTGCCACCAAGCTAGTCCTCGTTGTGTCGACCAACACCTCGATGGTTCTTGAGCAAAGTTCTCAAGCCGCTGGCGACTCCGGGCACTCCAAAACACCACTCGCAAGTGTGGTAACTCAACGACACGCTCCACTAGAGTTGCTCTTCGCGATCCCCGCGGGGTGAGCACAATCCCCCCTCACAAATCCTTCTCCAGAGCACCGCACAATCTCCTTCGTGCTTCAACGGAGCCTCAATCCACCAAGCCGTCTAGGAGGTGGCAACCTCCAAGACTAACAAGCAAACCGACTTGCAACACGAACACCTAATGCCACTCGATGCAATCTCTCAAAGCAATGCACTAGATTCGCACTCACTCGTAATGGATTCGCAATCTTGTATGACCAAGTGAGTTAGTGGACTCCGAAGGCAAGCACAACCATGGGAAACATATTCCCAAGGTGCTCAACCTCTCTCACGATCAGACCTAACTCGTTGATCTTTCTCTCAAGTTGGTTTTCTGCCTCAGCTTTATAGACTTTAAAGTATTGCAACGCTTCATCTTTAGACTTTAACAAATAAATATAGCAAAATCTAGTGCAATCATCTATTAGAGTCATGAAATACTTTTTACCACCTTTCGTCAACACGCCATTCATTTCGCACAGATTGGAATGAATTAATTCTAGAGGTGCCAAGTCTCTTGTCTCAGCCGCAAAATGAGGCTTGCGAGGTTGTTTTGATTCAACACACACATGGCACTTGGAATTTTTGACTAAGGTAAATTTCGGAATTAAACTCAAGTTTGGAAGACGCATCATACAACCAAAATTAACATGACAAAGTCACGAATGCCAAACATTAGACTTAATCATTAATATTTGAAACATGATTCACAACTTAATTACAATCATCTGACAAAGAAAAGCGGAACAAGCCTCCGCTATCATAGCCCTTTCCAATAAAACTTCCAAACTTAGAAATTACACATTTATTGGATTCAAATTTAAACCCGTCTCTACACAGAATAGACCCGCTGACTAAGTTATTCTTGATGGTGGGGACGTGCTGCACGTTCTTTAGTCGAACGGTCTTTCCCGATGTAAGCTTCAGATCGACCGAACCAGCACCAAGAGCACGCGCATGCGATCTGTTCCCCATCAACAAGGAGGAAGTCCCGCCTTCCTGGTAAAAAGAAAACAAGGAAATGTTAGCACAAACATGAATATTAGCACCAGTTTCAATCCACCAATTAGGTGAATGACATACTGAAAGAACTGTAGGTAATAGATAACCGTACCCCAACATTTGAAGGCATCTAGGCCCCAAATTGAGTTTTGGTAATTAATGACAACACTTGGGGACTAACAATTTCATTTGACAATATAAGAATAAGTTAGTTCCAAGAGGTGCAACGAGCTTCAAATGTTGGTGTGTGGAAAGCATGTGTGCTATGGACCATGGGAAGCTCAAGGCAAAGGTATATTATACGGCTTTTAATTTTGACCGGTCATGAGGTGATTAGAGGATGAAATATGACCGGGTTGATAGGCTAGATAGCCGTACTATCAAGAGGGATCAACTTCGTTGGTTCAACGAAATGTTAGTGCCACAATGGTCTTTGAATTGCATGTAGTGCATTTAGGATATGTGGTGACTAACTTGGGTATGGGCGCATTGCAAATCTACTTTAAAACCAGCCATGTCGTGGCTGGCGGATGGTCCGCAGGGTCAGGGCGGACGGTCCGCGAAATTTGAGATAAAAAGAAAAAGGTGTAATCCTGTGAAAAATCCGATCGGACTGGTCCGAACGGACCGCGGACGGTCCTCGGCCTCGTCGCGGACGGTCCGCGGTGTGCTGTCCTGTGGGGGGTGTGCTGAGCAAATCTTGGCGGACGGTCCGCGTCTCTCTCGCGGACGGTACGAATTAAATCACACAGAGACGTTTTCCGGGGTTCCAGAGGGGAAGACCGTCCGGCCTTGACAGGCGGACGGTCCGTGGTGCTCGCGGACGATCCGCGTCTATCTGGCGGACGGTCCGCCGGACCTCAATGGTCACTTCTGACACACGTTTGACTATGTGTTATAGCCGTTGTAATTTGAACACGGACGGTCCGCGTGGACCTGGCGGACGGTCCGCCGTGCACGTTTCTGAACGGGTTTTTCCCCAACGGCTAGTTTTGAGGAGAGGGCTATAAATACTTCCACCCCGCGGGCTTGGAGGTTCTCTTGGCACTTTGAAAAGCTTGATACTCATTCTAGAGCCCTTGTTCTCCTCTCTCTCACTCACTTGCTTCTAGTGCATTGCATCAAGGATTTGATCATTGTGGCACTAGGATTTCATTGAGCTCGTGGTTGATTTGTTACTCTTGGAGGTTGCCGCCTCCTAGACGGCTTGGAGCTCGTGATTCCACCGAGCACTTCAAGAAGATTGTGAAGTTGCCGTGGAAGATTGGTGTGAGAGGTCATTGTGCTCACCTCACTGGAGTGGTGAAGAGCAACTCTAGTGTTATCGAGATTTGGAGCGGTTCATTAGTTCTAACCGGCTTAAAGATCAAGAGAGTCTTGATAGAGAAGCGGTTGAACATTGAATCCATCGATACCACGGGATAAATTTATGTATCATACTTGTAGTTTGATCTTGTTCTTGTCTTGAGCAATTTACATTGAGCAAGTTATTTACATAGAACTTGAATTGTAGCTTGTCATCCTAGGTTGCAAACCCCTCAACATAGGCTTAGAATAGCTAGAGATTTAATTCACCTTGTGGTTATAATTAAGTTTCTCTAGTATTGTGATTGACGTTTGAAACCGCCTATTCAACCCCCCTCTAGTCGGTAATCCTAAACCGCCTATTCACCCCCCCTCTAGTCGGTAATCCTAGATCCTACAAGTGGTACCAGAGCTAAGTACTCCTTAATCAAGGATTTAATCATCCCGGAGTAGGATTGAAATGGCTAGAGAAAGCAAAATGAAGCATAGGAAGGTTCCTTTTTTTTTGATGGGGAAGATTATGATTATTGGAAGACTATGATGACAACCTATCGAAGGACAGTCGGAAGGAAAGTTTGGGGAATTGTTGAGGACGGTTTTGTCATCATAGACAAAGACCACAAGACGGAAAAAGATTTGGAAAATGAGGACCTTAATGAGGAAGCATTGTGCATATTGTATGAAGGTCTATCTCGTGATCAATTCAATCGAGTCAAGGGCATTAGAGTTGCAAAAGATGTTTGGAACAAGCTAGCGGAAATCTTTGAGGGAACATCCTCGGTCAAAGAAGCCAAGCTATATGTGCTCCAAGGAAAATTCAATGAATTTGCTATGAAAAAGGATGAAGATATTTCAACCATGTTCAACCGGTTGAATGATATTATAAATGAGTTAAAGTGTCTCGACTATGATGTGCAAGATCGGGATTTCTCTAGAAAATTTCTTAGAAGTCTACCGGAGAAATATGAGACTATAGTCACCATGCTAGTGAGAGAAGACTTGAAGAAGTACACTCCTACGGAGGTGCTTGGTGAAGTACTCACACATGATATCTTTAAGCAATCTCAAAAGGAAGCTCATGGTCAAATAACAAATGAAGAAAAGAAGAACATTGCTCTCAAGGCTCAAGCTACTCAAGAAGATACTCATCATGAAGAAAAAGAAGATGACTCAGATGAGGAGATGGCTCTCATTGTTAGAGGGCTTAAGGGAATCCTTGAGAAGAAGAAATTTGGAAAGAAAAATCAATTCTCAAGGAAGAATCCATTTGAAGACAAAGATTGCTTCTCTTGTGGTGAAAAGGGGCATATATCAATGAATTGTCCAAACAAGAAAGAAGACAAGTTTGGCAAGAACAAGAACAAGAACAAGAAGAACGACCACAAGAAGAAAAAGTACTACAAGAAGGAGAAAAATGGGCAAGCCTACTTTGTTGAGTGGGATTCCGATGCAAGTGATGATGATGACGAGGATGATGACAAGCCAACAAAGAGTCTTGCCGGGATTGTCATCAAGGAAGCTCCATCTCTCTTCTCTAAGCCTCATTGCCTCATGGCAAAAAGAACTTCAAAGGTAACAATGGATGAAGAAGAAAGTTATTTACCTAGAAGTTGAATTGTTGCTTGTCATCCTAGGTTGCAAACCCCTCAAGATAGGTTTAGAATAGCTAGAGATTTAATTCACCTTGTGGTTCTAATTAAATTTCTCTAGTGCTGTGTTTGAAATTTGAAACCGCCTATTCACCCCCCCTCTAGTCGGTAATCCTAGATCCTACAGCGACCCCTCCCTCTTCCTCAGTCCTCCCCTCCTCTTTCCCCTTTCCTTCCTCCCTCCACCCGCTGCGCCACCCCCAACCTTCGCCGATGTCGCCACCCACACCGGATCCCTAACCCTCGTAGGCGTTGGCCACCTCCTATGCCGGGCACCTTCCATCGGTCGCCATAGTCGTCCAGCGCCCCCCTCCTGCGCCGCCCACCGTTCCGTACCGCCGCCCACCGCCCTCCTCACACCGGAGCTGGCGTCGTGGCCAAACCCGCGTAGCTTCACGCCAGCTCGCCGTCGACGACCGTCCCCCCGCCACCGGCCACCCCCATCGTCGATTTTTATCTAGGAGTGACTAGCGAAGATTCAGTCGAGGAAACAGAGCTGCACAGGATGATGAGGTGCGCGGAAAAGGAGAGGCATGGCCGTGGATGCGCGGGAAGGGGAGGCGCGGCGCGGGAGCACGCGACGAGGAGGTAGCGAGCCAGCACCGCTCGTGATAAAGGCGAGGGGGGGGAGAGGCGGATAGCGAGACCGGAGGAATTGCGAGTTGGATACATGAGCTATTGGAGGTCTTTTTCAGTAGGATTGTTTTTTAGCCAACGTGATAGAAACTAGGGTGCCCGATCTTCCGTCAGGTGAAGGGTAACTCCTTTTGGGTGGATCACAACACACCGATCCAGCTTTAAGTCAGCAAACTCGAACCCTGCAATCTTAGTACCACGACACCTCTAGTTATCAACCGTGT
>OAMR01000499.1:887386-907879 GCA_900205405.1 Echinochloa crus-galli | reverse complement strand
CCCACGACTCGGTCCAACTGACCCCCGATCCCCGCGCCCATTTACTCCACCCAGCTCACGGGCGAAACTGACGCGGGCAACCAGGCGCGGCCACGCGGAAAGCCGACCTGGCGCGGCCAGGCGTGCCTGACTACCCGGACGTGACCGGACGGTTCGGCTCGTCTGGTACTCTGGCCGTCGCGTCGCATCGGCTCTCGCCTGCACGCTTCACCATGGCCAGGGGGAGACACGCTCGCGTCGCGTCGGCTCCCGCCTGCACGCTTCGCTGTGGCCGGGAAAGGCGTGCCCGCCGGACGTGACCCTGAGCAGAGAATCCGCGCGCCGAACAGAACGGCAAAATGAGCCGCTGGCGCGCGGGTCCCAGCGGAAGCGGACAGAACAAGGAGGGCTTGGTTCTATCTTTGACTCAGTCTCGATAGAGCCAAGTCCCCCTCGGGGGCTAGAGGGGGTTTACCCCCTAACCGTCCCAAACTTTTTTCGCAAACAAATTGCGCTCAAGTCTTGAGAAAACGCCGGACGCGGGCCGACCAGAACAAGATGGGACGAGCCGCGAGGAGGCTTACGCCCTCGAAGGGATATAGCACCTCTCTCTCCTCTCTCCGCTCAGGTTACCCGTAAAATCGAAAACATCCGGTTGAAACATTCTCGAGTCAAAAGACGCGCAACAAAACAATATCACAGATGGAAAAAGCGCAATTGAAATCCAAAAGTACTTTATGTACAAGACCAGCCCTAAAAGCTAAAATACAAGCAGGGCCGCTTCATCAAGCGTCGCCTGCGGGTGGCGTCACGGTGGTGGCATCGACATCTCCTGGAGCGGCGGCCTCGGCGGTAGTGGTCGATGGGACCGACGCAAGGGCTCCCAAGCCGTCGTCGCCTTGGCACGCCGTAGCAATGTCCTCCTCCAGCGACCTCACGGCATCAGCCTCGGGGTCGACCTCAGCGTCGGGAGTAGGCACGTCCGAGGGCTCCACGTCAGCGGGTTCATCGTCGTCCTCGTCCTCGTCGGGGAGGAGGTGGCGCTTGAACTTGGCGGCAAGCGCGCTAGCAGCATCCTCGGCGCTGTCGTCGGCCTCTTCGAGGACTGCAAGGGCGGCCTCGTCGTCCAGGTTCCCGTCGAGGAAGTACCCGCGCGCTACCCCCGCGAGGTCGATGGCGTAGTAGGTCGACACCACGGCGAGCGCCTTCTTCAGGCCAAGGTGGAGAGCGGACTCCGCGAGCTGGGAGCGCGTAGCCTTGTGCGCCCTGCGCTCCTGCTCGAGCATCGCCTGCTCCGCGGCGAGCGCCTCGCGTTCCTGCCGGAGCCGCTCCTGAGACTCCCGCAGCCCGGCCTCCGCCTCCTCGCGCGCCTTCCTCTCGACGTCGCGCTCCCGCTCGGCACGAGCCCCAGCCGCCTCCGCCTCCCTCGCCCGCGCGCCGAGCCGGGCCACTTCGGTGTCCAGGTGCTGGTTCGCCTGGCGGGTCTGGCGAAGGGCGGCGAACAGCTCGGTGACGCAAGAGGCCCGGACCGTCGCGTCCGCCCGCAGTTGCTACTCAAAGAGTCGCCAAGAGTGAGGAGCGAGCAAGAAAGACGAAGAAAGGACAAGCAAAGACAAGGAACCATGCGAGGTTACCTCGAACACCTCCCGCGCGTGCCGGTTGTGAAGCTCGGCGGCGGTGGCGATGGACTCCGCCAAGTCCTGCCCGATCCGCTGCGCGCGAGCCCACAGATCCCTCTCCTCCGCGATATCCCGCCAAATCTGGTCGAGCACGCCGGACTCCTCCGGCCACGCATCCGGCCCCAGACGATCTCCGTGCGCCGCGGTCTCCGCCAAGTCCCACGCCGACAATCCTCCCGCCGGCGAACCCGGTGGCGGCCCCTGGTCCGCAGCAAAGGTGGGCGGCGTCGCGATCACGATCGCCCCCTCCTGGGGAGCGCGCCCATCGCCGCCGCCCGGAGATGCGCCTCGCGCGTCACCCAGGGACGGCTGGGCCGTCGCGCCTTCGTCCGGCACCGCCTCCTCGCGCCCCCTTGCCGGGGAAAGCACGACCAGGTCGCGATCCTCCCGCCCCGGCTCCTCGACTATCACCGGGGGACCCTGCTCCGGCCTCGGGGTCACCCGCGGGGACGCGGGCCTCGGCTCGGCCATGGCGGACGAGGGCTCCCGCGTCGAAGGAACAGTATCCCCAGGCACGGCGGCGGAAGGCGCCGCGGGGCGCGGAGTCTCGCCCGAACGCGATCCCCCTACATGGGGGGAATCCAGCGCCCCAGCCCTCAGGGTCTTCCTCGGCGCAAGGTTGGGGTTGACCTTGGAGGCGCCCGGCACACTGGAAATTAAGAAGGGACAGGTTGGAAAATGCAAAGAAAACGACGACAAAGAGCTGAGCAAAGACGGAACGTATCGAACGCAGTCCTGCAAGTTGTCTAGCTTCCGCTTGGAGCCGGACCTCGCCGAGCTCGAGGACCTCCTCGAACTACTCGGGGGCTGCGAGCCCCTCGAGCCTTCGACGCTCGATCTGTGGCGGCTCGGCGTGCTCGCGGCCGAAGTGGTGGTCGCCCGCGCCCGCGACGCCGCGACCCGGCACCAATCTCTGCGACGCGGCTGCGACTTCACCCACGCCGGCGGGCGGCGCCCCGCCGGCACCAATCTCTTCACCTCCGGTGGGCGCCA
The DNA here is from genome assembly GCA_900205405.1 of Echinochloa crus-galli. Classification (NCBI taxonomy): domain Eukaryota; kingdom Viridiplantae; phylum Streptophyta; class Magnoliopsida; order Poales; family Poaceae; genus Echinochloa; species Echinochloa crus-galli. The sequence goes on along the minus strand of OAMR01000499.1, from coordinate 905,228 downwards.
CCCCACCGAAGTCGATCTCCTCCTCCTCGTCCTCCTCGCTGGGGGAATCCAGGGAATCTTCCGGCGTCGACGGCGGCGACCTGCCATCCCTCCGGCATCGGCGCACCTCCGCCTCATGCCGATTCCGCCGATCCAGCCTCCTCTGCCTGCTGGCCTTCTTCGCCTCCTTCCGGGCCTTCTCGAGGTCACGGCGGGCGCAGTTCGAGGCATGGACCTCCGGGGTCGGCGCGAGCGAGCGGTAGAGGCTGCAGTCCACACCCTGAAACTCACGACAAGTTAGAAAGGAAAAAATATACCTCAAGGGCTCAAAGGGAGAAGTCCGGCGAACTCACCGACAAAATGATGTGTATAAGAGACAGCAGCCGGAGGGACCAGATGTCGTTCTGGTTGCTTGGCATGGTGTCCGGGTGAACGGCGACCCGCACCCTCGTGGTGATGTTCGCCTCGACGGGTGGCTCAGACGGCATCCGCGACGCCGCCACCTCCGTAGGATTGGCGTCCGCAGTCAGCCGGAACAGGGGAAGTCGCCTCTCCATGAGAGGCACCACCCGGAGACGGTGGCAGTGCGCCAGCACGTGCGCCACGGTAAGGCCCTCCTTCGCCACGGTGTGGAGGATGTCGAGGACCGGGCGAATCTTCTTGCGACAGCCCTCTTCGCCGACGCCGTGGCCCCAGGCGTCGGTCTTCCCCGACAGCGCCTTCCCGGTGTACGGCGGCAGCCCGGGCACGTCGTTGCGCAGGTAAAACCACCCTCTTGCCCAGCCGCTGTTGTTGGTGGTCATCTTGTAGGGCGGGTACGAGCGCCTCCGGGAGTCGACGGTGGAGAAGGTGAGGCCGCCGGCGCACAAGGCCCGACGCACCCCTTTCCCCGCGCCAAGCGTGCTGAGCTCGGCGCGGAACAGGTGAACCCACAGGTCGAAGTGCGCCTCGATTCCCAGCATGGCCTCGCAAACGCCGACGAAGGCCGCCACCTGGGAGATGGCGTTGGGGGAGAAGTTGTGGAGCTCCACGCCGTAGTAGTGGCAGAGCCCCCGCATGAACTGGCTCGCCGGCGCATTAAAGCCCCGCTCGTGGAAGCGGATGAAGCTCACCACGTACCCCTCCGGCGGGTGCGGCACCTTGGCCGCCAGCGGCGGAACGATCCACGCCGGCTTCGTCAGATCGCCGCGAGGCGACAGCTGCCCGCCGTCCACTAACCCCTCCAGGAGGTGCAGGTTGGCGTTTGACGGAGTCCACTCGGTGACGCCCTCAACGATGGCCATGGCGGCGGCAGTGTGGGAACGGGCGCAGCGAGAGCAAACAGGGAGCGGCGAGCGAAGCTCTGGGAGCGAGGGAGGAGGCGGAGGCACAAGCGAGAAATGGCCAAGGTAAAAAATCCCTGCCCCCCGCTTTCCGTTTTATAGGAGGCCAAGGCGAGCTTATCCTCGCGGCTGCCATCGGCCCCACCAACGGCACACCCAGCGTGTGGTGAGCCGATGACTGCTGGGCCCTCCCTTTCTCTCTCCGTTTCCCGGAGCAGGTGCGCGTGCGCGGTGGCATTAACTGCGGCACGGTAAAACAAAACGGCGGGGCAGGCCGCGCCTGACCGTACGTCGCCTCAACTCCTCCCCGCGCACGCCAACTCCTCCTAAAAAGCCGCACCCGCTACGCCCACGTCGCCCACTCCCCGACACGTCAGCCACGACCGCGCCTGCAGACGGTCCTGCAGGCGGTTGCGCATGGGCCCACGGGTCAGAGCAACGGGCAGACGGGCGAGGAGGCTCCTCCCGAGGTAAGGCAGCGACGCCTCCCAATTCCACCCCTCGAAAAGTAAGGCATCGCCGGCCGTATGCTCGAGACCCAGGTCTCGACCCGCCTCCCCTCGACGCCAGGGGCTCGAGGGAGCAACAAACACCTTTCGAAAGGCCTTACTGATCAGGAGTACGAAGCCTGGCCCTCGAAAGGGTTCGACAGGTGCTCCAGATCGATAGAGTCAGGGACAATTCGGGCATGCTCAACGGACTTTACCCCAGACGCGATGTCTGGGGATGCCCCTGTTGTGTTCGAGGCCGGACAGAGGCAGTTAGTAGAGGGATCCCACCGAGGGAGAGCATTCGCGCCCTTGGTCCCGGTCGAACGGGACCAAGCCCTGCCTAACAAACCTTTGCGAGTGCTCGCCGATGGACGTGTCTCCGGACCTCGAGTCGACCCCCAACGAACGGGGCACGGACGCCCACTCGAACCACCCGTTAAAAGCTCAAACGAGACAGCCGCGTCCGCAAACCCGGTCGAGGGTGGCGCAGGGCATCTCACCCCTCATCCCTCCGAAAGGGACGCGAGGGTCGTACGAAGACGAGGAGCATGACCCGATCGACCCTTCCAGGCCAAAGGGCTCGGGGGCTCCCAGCATAGGTAACACCACGCCTCTCGAGCGCGGAGCTCGAGCCTGGGCGTGGTTCCACCTCGAAACCTAAAATCCAACCCGCAAGGATCAAAAGCCTTTGCACGAGTGTGAACACTCCTGCTAAGGCTCGGGGGCTACACCCGCGGGTGCGCTCGCGTGCCCCCACGGAAGAATCTACGAAGCCAAAGAAGGGACTAATCCCCGCAGAAAGCCCAGGACCGACCCCGCGAACCGTCAGCATCCGCCCGACCGACCTCCGGTCAGGCAGACGCTCGGGGGCTACTGTCGGGGACATCCCAAGGGGGGGTCCCCTAGCCACCGGGAATAATCACCCTAAAAAAACATCTAATCACCGACGGCCCAGAAAATCACCCGGGGCGGCACGGCCCGGAGCCGCTCACCGCGGCCCAAACGACCGTCCCGACTTGATTCGCCTCAAGGCCCAAAGAGCGAACGCCATGACCGCCTCGCTCGAGGGTCTTCGACCCCCTCGGGGCCACTGTTACGCCTACTCTCGTCCTCCCCCCGCCACGAGGCCCTCGAAGGGGCATGGGGGCGCCCTCGAACGGCGTACGGACGACGACTGGGGCAAACACGGGGCGGGCGCGCCGTGCCAAGTCAACTCTACAGGCCTCAGCGACGAGACTGCACGCCCCCGTCACCGCTGTACGGGCCAGCAGGCGTCATTCGGCGCTGCTGTGTCACCAACTCCGGGTCATTTCCCGGCAGGGCGGGCACGCCTCACGCCGCGGTCAGCAAAAGCCACCATTCCGTCCCCTGTTACACCTGCTCCGGTCCTTTCCCCCGACACCGCCCTCGAGGAAGCATGGGGAAGCCTCGATCGAGCGTACGAACGGCAGCAAGACACCAACCGGAGGGCCTGCTACTCCTCGAGGCCGCTCCAGGACAAGACCAAGGCCGGCCACGACGCCCGAAGAAACCGGAGTCTACCATAATCACCGCTCATAGCCAAGGACCGTGGCACGCCCGGTGCCATACTCCCCTAGTACACACCCCTGTAGCATGTACTGTGCTTGTACTTGTACTTATCCGCATACCCCCTCAGGGTCTCCTTCCTTCCTCCTTGATCTATAAAAGGGGGAGGGGAGCGCCGGCCAAGGGAGAGGCCACAACAACGACCACACACACACGCCCATCACGATATTGGCACTTCGCCTCAATCATCCACTCACTCAGGGACTTGGAGGCTCCACCTCCTCTCCCGCTAAGCTTGTAGCCCCCCACTACGAGCACCCCGGTGAAGATAGTACAGTGCCAAGAGCACACCTTGCTGGACGTACGGCCCGGAGGCCGGAACCAGGATAAATCCCTTGCGTTATTGTGCTAGCTCTTGCATCAACCGGTGAAGGACGGGACACAGCGCATTCTGTTAGGCGTTGAGGTTGGTCGGCCAATCTCAGCACCGACAACGTTGGTCCTTTGCCCTCGCCTTCTCTTCAACATCAAGAGTGCCGATAAGATCGACAACAGTAAACTCCTGTCTCTTTTGTTTCAGAGAGGTTGCAAAATCCTTCCAAGAAGGTGGTAACTTGGAGATAATACCTCCAGCCACAAACTTGTCGGGCAACTTACATGGTGCATCCTTGCTATAGTTCTCAAGATCTCTAGCCAGCGCCTGAATCTCATGCGCCTGCTCTACCACAGGACGGTCTTCAACCATCTTGTAGTCATAGAGCTGTTCCATGACATACAACTCACTACCAGCATCGGAGACCCCAAACTTAGCCTCAAGCGCATCGCAAACTTCTTTGCCACTAGGCAGCAAGAGGTACGTGTCCACAAGGCTTCCAGCGAGAACACTCAATATGGCACCATGAAACAGGTTATCGGCCGCCTCAAAAGCCCTCTCCTCCTCTGGAGAGAACTGTTCGAGCTTCCCCTGCGTGACATGCATGATGTTCATCGCTGTCAACCACAGCGTAACCCTCTGCCGCCAGCGTTTGTAATTGGAGCCATAAAAAACATTTGGTTTGATCGATGCAGCAAAACCAGTTACCGAAAGCCTATTATTAACATAAGGTTTTTGGATTGTTAGAAAACTAGGCAATTTTCGGTACATTTTAATTCTAGAAATTATCAACAAATTCATGACAATTGTGAGTGATCCAGTGAGAACAAGGCATGTGCTAGTGTTCAAGTTAAATCTCATATGAAACAAGAACAGCAAGCAAAACCAGAGAAAGCTGAGTGTGTACCCAGGGACGGAAACTAGAGAAAGCTGAGTGTGTACCCAGGGACGGAAACCAGAGAAAGCTGAGTGTGTACCCAGGCACCGGAATCGCCGTTACCATTCATCATTCTGACTAGTCTGCTTGAAGTAGTCGATCAGATTTGAAGCAGTGGCGAGGTGATGCAGTGAAGTCTCACGAACGGCCTCCGGGATGTAGTCGTTTGCGTGATGAAGAGGACGTAGTCGTTCAGTTTGGGGATGCGGGGACGTAGTCGTACGGTTTGCTGGGGATGGCCGCTGGGAAGTAGACGAAGTAGTCGTTCACCGCTTGAGCAGGCGCGTACGAGTACGCTCCCCAAAAACCTTATCGCCCTCCTATCTTGAGCAGGATCACTAGGCAGACGGGGTTCAGAGGCAACTGCTCACGCAAGCGGAGTGCGCGCAAAACTTGCGTTGGGGAAGCGAGAGAGCAGCAAACAACAGGAAGAAGGGAGAGCTTCAGGTGTCTTTGCCCATGGAGGAGTGTCTTCACGACCATAGAGAGTGGTCTCCTGAAAGGAATACCAGAGAAGAGAGAGCTTCAGCTGTCTTTGCCCATGGAGGAGTGTCCTCACGGCTATCAGTTACTAGTCCTGGCAGTTGCTAGTCTCCCTCATGAAGGAAGTAACGTTTTAGACTTGAATGGCAAAACAAATACCAGAGAAGAGAGAGAGCTTCAGCTGTCTTTGCCCATAGAGGAGTGTCCTCACGGCTATCAGTTACTAGTCTCCCTCATGAAGGGAGTATTGTTTTATACTTGAATGGCAAAACGGTCATCACACAGCACACACAGAGCGGTCTCGTCTCGTCTCGACACACCCACGGCCCGGCCCTGCTCGGCGAGGGCGCGCGCGCGTGGCACGCCCTTCTCCTTTTACCAACCTTACAAGCGGTCCACATTTGGTCCACTATTTAGGTTAGTTAGGATTCCCGTTGACTCTCAATTCGGGATTTAGATCCCTAGCATTTATTAGTGGATCTTTAATTTCTTTGATTAATTGAGAATAAAATGGGCCAAAGACCCAATTAATCCAACGGTAATCATGGTGATCACGCTGCCTTACTTTTTGTATGTGCGTTGCTGTTGTATGTAAGAGAGAGTAGGGCAGAGAGAGTAAGGTCGAGAGGGAGGTTTTTGTATATATGTGTTGATCGGAGCATGAAAGAGAGAAAGCAGAGAGTAGAGTAGAGAAAGTAGAAATCCGATATTTGGTAATCCAATATTTGTGAAATCTGTTTCTAGAGAAAATCCGACCTGTGTTGGCACGCTGTTTTGCGTCGGAAACAAATGCCACTCCGTAGACAGCGCCACTGCGCCAGGGCTGTCCCGATCCGATCTTACAGCAGACGGCAAAAAGGGAGGGCACGAAAACAAAATGAAAAGGTACCAGAAAAAAAAATCCAACCCGGGGAAATATATCCTAACGAAGGAGTGACGATCAACCCAAACCCTCGTCATCCCCCTCCCCGATGGCCGACGCCTCCTCCTCCGCCGGCGGCGGAGGCGGCGGGCCCCACCCTGCAGCCTCATCATCCACCGCAACACCCCCCCCGCCGGCGTCGCTCGATGGCGGCCTCCTCCTCCGCCTCCTCCAAAACCCTCCCAATGCCCACCCGCGCGCTGAAACCCTCGCCCCGGCCCCCGTCGCGCACCACTTCGTCGTCGACCCCGCCGTCGCGGCCGTGGGCCCCCACTTGGCCGCCCCCACGCAGATGCAGGGGGGAGGCTTCGCATGGTCCTCCGCCTCCGCCCCGCAGTCTCAGCAGCACCAGCTCCGGTTTCACGATCCCCGATTCACTCCCGGAGAACCCTTCGCTGCTCTAGGCGGCGGCGGCGGCGGCGGCAGCGGGTTCGGATCTGCGGATGCAGTTAGAGTGGAGAGGCCTCGGCCGGGGGCGCCGCCTCCTGGGTTTGGCAAACCGTCGCATCCGCCCGCTGCTGCCCATGATGCCTCGAATATGTTTGGTGGAGCACCCAGCAGGGAGCAGAACCACCTTCTTCCCAGGGGTTCCGGTAGAATGTCCAATAAAGAGCTGCAGACTGTTCCGCCTTCTGGCGGTGGTCGCGAGGCGGTTGGAAGAATACCTCATGGAGAGCAGCGTGCAATGCCAATAACCGGTGGCCGTGATGCAGCTGCAGGTATGATGTACAGGGAGCAGCAGGATTGCTTTTTGTCGCAGACCCTGCCAGATATGAATAGCAATAGATCATTTGGCGGGATGCCTCTTGGAGAGCAGCATACGCTTCCTGTCACAGGTGGCAGGATGCTACATGGAGATCAGTATACGCATCAAATCCAAGGAGGCAGGATGCAGAATAGAGATCAGGGTCAGCAGGTCTATGCTTTATGGAAACTGCCAAATGCGAATGTCGATGATACATTTGGGAAGGTTCCGGTAAAGGAACTGCACCATGTGACAGTACCTGCTGGCAGTTCAGTTCTGGTGGGTCCTAGGAACGATCGAGGAATAGGGGGAGTAGTCTTGAAGCAGGGAATAGATGGAAAGATGGTAGCAGGGGCAGAGGCAAAGAAGTTTGAAATATCATATCAAAAGAGCAAGGTTAGATTTGCTGGGCAGGACGAAGAAGATGATAATGATGGCGGGGAGGAAGGTTCTATAATTGAGCAGATGACAGAAATTCTGGTGATTGATGGCAATGTTGAGGCCAAGGGAGCAGTGTTGCAAAAAGCTATCCCAAGGATTAAGGTAAATGGGATTATTTTTGGTAATATATTCTGAGGTTTTGTTCTTATTAAGTGCACCTAGTTGATATATTTTACACGTAATGCTAGTCAATCCCCACCATATCCATCTGTACTTGTTCATTATTACTCTCAAGTGCATCACATTTTTTCGTACTTGAGTGTTATCATCCCAAATAATGTAAGTATCATCTAATGCCCACAGAACAGAGCACAGTACTGTCTAAATTTTATGTGTTTCTCATACGTTTGATACCCCTTACGAGCAGTGTGACAAAGTATACCAAATTCCCGGTTGACCTGTAGTTTGTTTCCGATAGGATAGTAATGCATTTGATCTAACATCTGTGGTATCATCAACAATACCAAAATTAGCCTGTTTGTGGTGTGCATACTTAATTAGCATTTTGATATTTTTATTTGACAGTAATATACCATTATTATAGTGTAGTCTGTATTAATGCACATATGACACAACCTCCTCTTCCTTTGTCAGTGCAATGCATTGTATTCTACATGTTTGTGGTAGGTAACTGTATGCTGTGCATAATAAAGCTCATAGTGGTAGCGGAACAAATATGATTGCTTGCATATTTGGACTTTCTTTGGTTGACTGGTATTTGAGCTAGTGAGCATAGACATTCAAGTCGAGGCAAGCCAAGCTTGAGCCTATTGGAACGTTCCCATGTTTAATTGAGCTGGTCATATATGAAGACACTCACATATCCATGATGCTAAGCTAGATCATAGAAATGCATTTATGCAAGTCTGTCAATCGTATAGCAGGCATAATTTTAGCATTTGGTTGTTTGCCCAGTTGCATTATCAAGACCTTGCTAGCTAGAAGTTGCCAGTAATACACTTCAACTGATTTTGTAATTTACTAATTTCAGAGTCGACGTTAAGGTGTTTTAGATTTAGCTTTCCTCTTTTATCTTGCAGGATTTCAGATCAGACTTTTCTAGAGGACATCATGTATCAAGCCAGCGAATAAGATTTCAGAGGAGAAACAGGCCATGTAGATATGACATAGATCGATTTACACCTAATTTCTCGTCAATTTTTGAATCATTGGTGCCCTCACAGGAGGAAATCGCAAAGCAGAAGCAGTTGTTAACGTCTCTAAGCAGAATAATAAACAAGGAATGGCCTAATTCAAAACTATATCTCTATGGATCATGTGCCAATTCTTTTGGTTTCTCAAATAGTGATATTGATCTTTGTCTCTCAATTGATGACAAGGACATGACTAAGGTTGATATTATATTGAAATTGGCAGACATTCTACAAGCTGGAAATCTCCAGAATATTCAGGTGAGCTCAGGAATCCTTAACATGCCAACTGATATTTTGAGTTGAATGATATCATGACCATTTTCCTAACTACGTGCTGATGTAGCGTGTAATAACTTTCCAATGCTTCTTATTTATTTCTACAAGAATCACCTTTTTGAATAGCATACAACAATCCCCTACATACCACAAGAAGTTTCACTGTATCAACTTTCATATCATACTATAATTGCTTTGAGAGCCACTCCAGTATAGGTATGTGATTTGAGCCGTTGTACAAATTTTTGATCCAAGCTAATGAAATTTGTAGCCATTAACTCGAGCAAGGGTCCCAATAGTGAAGCTTATGGATCCAGAAACAGGGCTTTCCTGTGATATATGCGTCAATAATCTTTTGGCAGTTGTTAACACGAAACTTCTGCGAGATTATGCACAAATAGATAATAGATTACGGCAGTTGGCATTCATTGTGAAGCATTGGGCTAAATCTCGGCGTGTAAATGAAACTTACCAAGGAACACTTTCCAGTTATGCGTAAGTTGTACATTTCACATTATTATTAATAACATAATGTGCTCACCTTTAAATGATCACTGTCTCAATCTTACTATCTCCTTGACTTTCAGCTATGTGATAATGTGCATCCATCTCCTGCAGCTGCGAAGAATACTCCCATGTTTACAGGTATCTGGGTCGTAATGCATTTCTTGTACAGTACATTAGATAAATACATGTGAAGAATCTGTATCATTTAGGCTTACACTGTATTATTTTAACACAAATAACTACAGCTAAGCCTAATGCTAACAAGTTCGCATAGTCTGGAGCTGAAACCCAACACAAATAAGTCTACTTTTGACTTAATATTTTTGCTGTCATTTTTGTATGTTGCATAATTAAATTTCTGTCATTTTTTGTTGGATGCAATAAATTTGTATTGCTGTACTATTATTCTTTCGATTAATTGCTTGCCAACAATGTGGATTTGTTTAAATTTCTTATTTGTTGTACCGGATTTAGAAGGAAGAATTTCACTTTTGGTCCCTCAACTATGGGCATATCTAACAACTATAAAGATGGAACTATTTAATTTGCATCCCCTAACTAGCACAGAAGGTCGCCTAAGGTTCCACATTGGTTTATTATGATGTGGCATCCAAGCTGGCACTTATGGCTTAGCAAGAAGCATGGCCTAGCCCCATTATGATGCCTCAAATTCCCTGCCCCCAACTGTGAGCCGTAGTCATATGAGGTGCAAATCCAGATGGGGAAGTGCGTCGTGGAGATGAGGCACAAAAGAAACCAAAGCTTGTGATGGCATGATGCTGTTGGTGGATTCTGCTTAGTTTTGTGCTTGTTTGGATGTTAGGTCTGGCATTGGTTGTATTTAGCATAGTAGTTCTTTCTCCATATGCGCATGCTTTCTGATAATGGAACATTGATGCTTTTGGAATCCGTAATCCCTTTTCAAGTTGCAATATGCACTTTGTATCCACTCTTCCCATCTCTCACCAAAAATGAAAAAATTGGTGCGTGATTTCATTTCCTATTTCACTTAGTTGGGGATGCAAATTAAATGGTTCCATATCTTGAAGAATATGCATGCTTGGTTTTTTAAAAAGCTTTTTGACAATAAAATTCACCTGTGTAAATATTTTCCGTTGCCATCTCTGTTTATTTGTACTTCTTTTTGCTTGTCAACAAACTGGTCGTGTCATGCAATGTCAGGAAATGGAGGCCACTTATTTTGTAACGGTGGATGAAAATAAATGTGCTTACTTTGACCAAGTGGACAAGCTAAATAACTATGGTGCTCACAGCAGAGATACGGTATCAAGGCTACTCTGGGCATTTTTCCATTACTGGGCATACGAGCACGACTACACAAGGGATGTCATATCAATTCGTACTGGAAGGATTATTAGGTATGTCATATAAGTCGACACTTAATTTTTCTAAAGCTCTCTTGATGTGATCTTCTGTTTCCTAGTCCCTGTTTTTAAACATCATGATGACTAGAATTTTCAATGGTGTCAACAGAATATGTTTGTAGCCTCGCTGTAGGAGGTAGTATCCATCCTTGTTAATCCAAATAGTGAATTGTAAACAATTGACAATGCAGAGCGGCTTTCCATTTTTCTTTATGTCATAGTGAGATGCCAAATTATCTAGAAGACATGGTTTTCCTGATTCTTTTTGAGTTTTTTGTTTCAGCAAGGAGAGGAAGGATTGGACGAGACGGGTTGGAAATGACAGGCATCTCATATGCATTGAGGATCCGTTTGAGATCTCCCATGATCTTGGTCGTGTCGTTGACAAGTTTACCATCAAAATACTTCGGGAGGAATTCGAGCGAGCTGCTGATATATTACAGTTTGATCCAAACCCCAGCGTAACACTCTTTGAGCCATACGTGCCCCCTCCATTGCTGAGCCAGACGCAAGAAGGAACTGTGAGTACCGAAGAAGTTGACCTATGATCACAGCATCTGGTGCTTCAAGATGCCAAATGTTCTGAAGTGTTGTCCTGATGTGTTTGATGCATAGCTGTACAAGAGATACTTTGCTGTAGGTACCAGATGGGTAACAATACTCGGTTTCCATAGTAAGGTTGAACTATCCGGTATGAGGCTCGTGCCATGGCAGATTATCTAAGTATATGTTGCGCGAGAGGATCCCTGTCAACCTTTGCATTGTGTCTATCAAAGCACGTCCCGTTCATAGAACGACCCTCTTAACGAATTTATTGTAGATTTCCCAGCAGAATAGGGTTCGAAAATAAGGGTAGTCCTAGCCCATAGTGTGGATGGGTAGGGTTTGCATTGCCATATCAGCAAGGACACTCCATGTTCTTGGTGCCACAACGCCACTTAGTATGCTAGATAGTAGTCAGAAATTGAAAATTTGGGTGAGGGCTCCCCCTACCTGGATCCCTCTTTAGCTCCCTTTTGGTATGGGAATGGTAAGAGTAGCTCAACTCTGCAGACGGCAACATCACAGTGGCCTGAATTTTTCCGCCCTCATCAAGTTCATAGTATAGCTGCAATATGCAGTAGATCATGCAGTTTGGAATGGATAATTATTTTTCTTATGGCTACTAATTTCGCTAGAACATAATTGGCTGATCTCAAGTGACGTGTGATCGTTACGGTCCTCTTATCAGCCGCTTGAAGCTTGTTTCTTTGTCAAATCTTAGATGGCCTTCCACATTGTCCAGCTCGGAGAGATTTGACTAAAAAATTTGTGCTGGAGCAGGTTCTTAGGAGCCATTAATTATAATCAGCAGTTTCCGGACCTCTCTATGCATCTACATTTCCAAAAGCAGTAAATAACTAAGTATTGATAAAAGAGTAAAATGCATCGTTAGTCCGCGAACTTGCAGCGCTGTGTCAAATAGGTCCATGAACATAAAAACCAGACATCCAGCCTTTTGAACTTGCGAACCCGTTCACCGTAGGTCTAGCCTGGTTTTGCATGGCTTGCATTAACCACGGTTTTGTTTTTTTCCTTTTTTAATTTATTTTGGCTGAATCTTCATAAAAATCATAACTCTTCGATACGACATCAGATGAAGATGACTTCTATATAAAAATTGTAGCCTTCGACGAGATCTACAACTTTTTAGTTTTGAATGTTTTCATTTGACGATGTTAAGGTGCTCAAAAATTATATAAAATTACAACACTCGCGTACTTTTGCTTGTCGCATTAGAAAATTAATATATTTTTTGTTTGTTGTCAAATGAAGACACTTTGTATACCAAAATTTTAACACTTTTAATGATCTAAATTCTTGTAGTTAATTTTCTAATGTGACAAGCAAAAGTACGCGATTATTATGGTGCTGTAATTTTATATAATTTTTTGAGCACCTTAACATCGTCAAATGAAACAAATTCAAAACTAGAAAGTTGTAGATCTCGTCGAGGGCTACAATTTTTATATAAAAATCATCTTCATCCGATGTCGTATCAAAGAGTTATGATTTTTCGAAGATTCAGCCGAAATAAATTAGAAAAGGAAAAAAAACAAAACCGTGGTTACTGTAGCAAATCCGGGGTGCCATGCACGCCATGCAAAACCGGGCTGGACCTGCGGTGAATGGGTTCGCAAGTTCGAGGGGTTGGATGTCTGGTTTCTAAGTTTATGGACCTATTTGACACAGCGCTGCAAGTTCATGGACTAACGGTGCATTTTACTCTTGATAAAAATATAAGAGAACTGCTCCTATATTTTTCTTTTAGAAAACTAGTTGGTTGCACGTGCGGCACGCACGTGTGTGTAAAAAACACAGTAAATATTAACTCATGATACAAGAATTCTCAAGGGCAGCGAGCTCTTGCACGGACAAAAGATGATCTCTTGTTCCGAGCAGTTCATCGTTTTTTTTTTGGCTTCCGTAGCTGTGTTCCGGTTGAATTAGAGGTGACTGTCCAGGCAGTCAAAGCAGATAATGACTGGACTAAATTTAACTATTTGTTACGTCAAGAACAATGAGACAATAATGTTTTCCATTCGAGTCTTGATCATAAATACGCATGATTTTCGCTTCCTCCGTACGTTTCTTTTTACTGTGAACACTACATCCTCGATCAAAAAAAAAGTAGCAGGAAGGACCTAGGGAATCAGAACAGAGTACGATTATCCGTTCTAATACCCCTCCTGGCCATATGGTGGGTCACGGAATATATCTCCAATTTGTACTCATATACTGACCGGTAGAAGTATAGAACAATTTTTGGTTAAAAAGGTATTTACAATCTTATGTGTTAGTTCAAGAGTTCACTTTGTGCATTCCCAAAAAAAAAAGGTTCACTTTGTACTATCCAACTGACCAAGCTTTAGATTGACCTGTCGAAATTGTAATCAGAATGTTTGTTCATCATAAGGCTTTTAAGGCCAACTTTTTATGTTTTATGAATTGTCAGCCAGTATAGTAAAATATTCGTTATCTGAGTGACCAGTATATTCGTGAGAAATCTGGCAGTACAAACTGACCGTTAGAAGTATATAACGTCAACACGAAAAATAACACGGCTGAGCGACAAGATACTTCAGCACCAATGTGATACTATGTGCATCTATAGATCGATAATGTGCTTGCTGAGTGCTGAATTGGTCGCTTCTGCATCTAGCCATCAATAAATCTCACACGCCCCACGCCACAAAGCAGAACCAGCAGCGCCTCTGTGCCCAGTTCTTCAGCAGTCCTTCACTTCTTATGGATTGCCAACTGCGAGATCCAATATTGATCAGAAAAGCGCAAGCCTTTATAAAGAAATGGACCCCAAAAACAAGGGCATGCCATCTGAGCCACGATGTTAGTTAAAAATATAAAAAGTCACCTTCACCCTTATGTACTTCCACATTATCTTGTCAACAGGTATTAGGACCGATGACACTACCATTCCAACAAAATGCCCAGCAATTGCACCATAGGTGACACATCATCTTATCTTCTGTAGCTATGCTGAATATGGCTGAAGCAATATGATATGGAACATGCAGGAACACACCTTATGTGTGCGCCGACGGAGATCAAATAAATAATTCATGTGAAGATCAAATAAGCAATCAAAACAAAGTTTTGCTTTTAGTGAACGGAAACCATATACGATCTTCACATAGTATTTCACAACCTCCATGTTGCTATTATTTACAAAACAAAGGCCTTATAAACTGTTGTAAACTAAGCATGCCATGTTGTATTAACTGATCCCTTCCAACTAAACTGGCATGCAGTTTTCATGTAAACCTAGCTCATTGCAAGTTTACTGTATGCAGACAGTCATAGGTAATGTCTAAAAATTATGTTACTTTCCAAAGAAAAATAATGCGATTACTGCAGTATAATCTCAAAATCTGAGATCCTACGTAGTAAAAAGCCTAAGATTAGTCTAAGATTAAGAGGACCATCACTCTAACTTACAGATATTAGAGATAACTAAAAGTAGAAACTCTTTTCGGTATCCACAATGCTCAAATGGCCAGTTGGTAATAATGATCAAACATACATTATTTAATTATCCAGTTGTAGCAACCAGTGGTTACTCAAAAAATTGGAGGACAATGCACATTAATAAATAGAATTAGAACTCAACCTGGCACATATATTTTCATCCTTGATGCTTGTAAATTCTGAACTGATAAGATGCAAGGTGTATACGTGTGGATGGCAGAAACCATCAATTTGACGCCTCTCATTCAAAGGATAACCTTAATCGCCAATATGGATGGGTATCAAAATAATTCCTGCAAGTCGATAGAGTGTAAACACTGAACTAATAAATTTCTATATGGGCCTATTAGCCATCAATCTTCATTGCTCCGCTCCTTAAAAAAATCAAACCACAATGGTAGTTTAGTTTTGGTACTAAACTCAGAACATGAGATCAATGTGGTACCAAAAACATGAGATGAATGTGATACTAAACTAAAACATGAAATGAGTGCTACACATTGCAAATAAACTTTCTTTCATATGAGGATTATTGTGAGGAATATTAGGACAAAACGCAAGGTATTAGGGAAGCCTTCCAGTGGGTTGACCTGATCAAACCTGAAAATCATTTAGCTCTAATAAGCAGACACCCAATATGAGAAGTGAGGGTAAGCATATCTACTGCTATTACACTCTTCAGCTCACAGCATCCTCTCTTATCTCTCTTCCTGTAAGAATTATTTTATAAATTTCCTATTAAGGTAGATTACACGTAATTGTTCTGAAACAAAAGGTGGACTACTATAACAAAGAACTTAGTATTTAACAGCAATAGTGGAAGAGATATCACAATTGCACACTCTATTTTACAAGCATGGTTCAAACCCTGCTTCTACCAATCCAATTTTCCACCATAAATCTTTAAATACAACAACTACATAGGGGGATAGATCAAAAAGATTATTTATGGATCCTTTAATATAACTTGAGTAGATCAACACTATTTCCTTATGTTTCGAGCTCAATTAAGGAAACGATCCAAAATTTAAAGGAAACATGTTACTCATCTGAAACACAAGAACTAAGGAAATCCTTTCAAGAAGAATCAATATACCTGTATTTATTATTGTTCCTCCTGGCTGAGTTCTCGCATCTGCTCACCTTACTGACATGTTCACCATACATGAAAAGAAAGATAAGAGCAACCATTAGAACTCTAGTCATACATCAAGATAAGAAGACAAGGTGTTTAAATTAGCTGCCAGAACTTACATGTGTCTAAATTTCTCTTTTATTGCTACCTCAATAGGAAGCCCTCCACTGAGATGATCTGATAACATTCCTAAAAGGTATGGCAACATACAAATTTTATTAAGCTATTGGATTCGATGTGTACTAATCCTGGTTGAAGGATTAGTTTACTAAAAAATACAATTTATAAACAATAAAAGATATGAAACAGCTGTAAACACAATCTAGATGAATACTATTCCTATCAAAGATAACAGCATAGAGAACGCGACATCGACATGCCAACCAGAATATGTCTTTTACCTGATATACATAGGTTTTAGTGCTGTATATCTACTGCTATTACACTCTTCAGCCAATTTGTCACATTGAATCACACCATTTGCCAACCAGAATATGCTAATTCACCACTGTGAATCACACCATTTGGCAAAGCAACTGAAACAATGGGCCTTGTAATAAAAGGAAATATGGAAATTAGGGTAATCAATTGATGGCAAGAGTTAACTATGTATCTATAACATTGGACACTTGGACTATAAGAAACTATAATAGATACACTCTGAATACAGAAAGATAGAAGGGCGGGTATATCTATACTATGAAGACCAACCCAGTGAACTACTGCCAAGGTAAAACACCTGTCGAGTTGATAGAATCTCGGCATCCTCCTTCCAAAGGAGCCCTCGCTCATGTGGCTAGGGCAGAGCTCGATCAGCGAGCCCCCGGCACCATGCTTTCCACGGCCAGCGCATGATCTCGCATATCAGTCAAGTCAAAATCTGCTCTCCAATTCAATAACACAGCAGGCAATTAGTTCATCTTAATCAAGACCATGAATAACAGTTTCTTGGGGCCAATGAAGAAATGCACGAACCGTCCAGCACCGTCGGGGAGGATGAGGAAGTCGAGCCAGAGCTCGGGCCGCAGCGCCGCATCCCACGCGAAGGCGGCCGGTTCCTCGGTGACCCCCACGGCGGCCTCCACCCAGTCCGCATCACCCTCTGGTGGAAGCAGCGAGGAGGCGATCCTGGAGAGATCCACGACGGCCTGGCGGCCCGGAGCAGGGCGAGCCCCGCGCGGAAGCGGTGATCTCAACCGAGTCTGGTATGGCCGGGCGCTTGGCCGGGCGGAGCGGCCGTGCCCGCGGCCGGCAGAGCAGAGGACGGCGCGGGCGGAGCGGAGACGGAGGGCGGCGCGGCCAGGCCGAGCGGGGAGCGGCGGGCCCGTGGCCGGCGGCGGTGGCGCCCGGGCGGTGAGGGCCGTGGCGCGCGCGCGGTTGCTGCCCCTGCAGCTGCGGGGTTCCCAGTGACGGTGGCGTAGGAGAGGAGAGGGGGTAAGGAAGGGAGAGGAGGAGGCGAGGAGGCAAAAGGTCGATCCAGGAGGCGCGGCGCCCGACGAGAGTCTCGGGCGGTGACAGCGGAAGGGAAGGGGAGGGGCGCGGCGGAGAAGGAACGGAGAAGGCGGTAGGTGGGTCCGGCGGTACGAGGAATGGGGGCGGTAACAAAAAAAATTTGAGAGGCAGGGAAAATTTTCGCTTCACTTTCCTATTATCCGGTGGAGGGAGGGAAAATTTTCGCTTCACTTTCCTATTTCCGGTGGTGGGAGATGGCGCCGGGGAAATTTTTTTGAAGGGAGAGGACTGTCAGTGGGTCCGGCGAGAGAGGTGGGTGGGTATCTTTTGGGTAAAAAGTGTTTTCAATTTCTTTGGATCTTTATAGCATAGATTACACACATCTTAGGCTGTCTCCCCACTCATATTCCCCTATTTCCTTCCCCTAAAAGAAATATTTTATCATGGTCATCGAGATTCATTCCTCTATCCCAATGTCTCCTTAACCCATGTCTCCTGTGTACGCTCTATACCAACTACCCTCCATGTGGGTCTCACATTTCAGTTTTCTTTAATTTATCTTCCCTTCCCCCCCTCTCTCTCCCACCCCCTCTCTTCGCCCTCTCGGTCACTGCAAACGCCTCCCCTCCGCCGCGTCTCACCGCCGGCCTCCCTCCCGCGCCGTGCCCCCTCCGCGCCCCCACCCTC
>OAMR01000499.1:876200-887371 GCA_900205405.1 Echinochloa crus-galli | reverse complement strand
GCGTATGTGGTCTGTCTCTTATACACATCTAGATGTGTATAAGAGACAGGCCCACTCCCCTGCCCCCGCCTCTCCCGCGTGCTGACGGGCCCGAGGCCGATGCAGCGAGCCCGCGCCTCCGCCCGTGCCACCTCGCCGACGAGTTCCGAGCGCTCCTGTCCGACGCGGACCATGCGCGTCGTCTCCTTAACCTCGCACACACGCTCCCGTGGCTCCCGGAGACCGACCGTGTCCCTCCTCTCCACCGGCACCTCCTTCCCTGCCCCCTCCCTGTGGCGCCTCCCGTCCGCCGCCCCTTTCCTTCCCTCCCTCTTCTCCGAAACCCGCGCCGATTCGCGGCAGCTGGTGGTGACTTTGTGGCGAGCGATGGCACGCGGTGTACTGTGGCGGTGGGTGGGCGGCGGGTGCGCGACCTCCGTGGGCGGCTCCCACGCTGACTACAGTGCATGGATGAAGTCCCGGAGCGGTGTGGTCGTGTTGCGGAGGAAGCGGAGCAGCCCAGCCACGGGGTGGTCATCGTCGTCATGCTCGCCGTCGGGGCCGGCGCCGGTGGAGTTGCCCCCACCCTTCCCCTCCTCCAGCGCCGGACCCGGCCTTCCCTCTCCTCTCCCCCACGCCGCCGCACCCCTGCTCCCTCACCTCCCCTCCACGCCTCGGCCGGATCTGCGCACGGCGGCGGCGGGGCTGAAGGCATCTAGGCCCCAAATTGAGTTTTGGAAATTAATGACAACACTTGTGGACTAACAATTTTATTTGAGAATATGAGAATAGGTTAGTTCCAAGATGTGCAACGAGCTTCAAATGTTGATGTGTGGAAAGCATGTGTGCTATGGACCATGGGAAGCTCAAGGCAAAGGTATATTATAGGGCTTTTAAATTTGAACGGTCATGAGGTGATTAGAGGATGAAATATGACCGGGTTGATAGGCTAGATAGCCGTACTATCAAGAGGGGTCAACTTTGTTGGTTCAACGAAATATTAGTGCCATAATGATCTTTAAATTGCATGTAGTGCATTTAGAATTTGTGGTGACTAACTTGGGTATGGGCACATTGCAAATCTCTGTAAAATCAGCCAAGTCGTGTCTAGCGGACAGTCCGCGGGGTCATGGCGGACGGTCCGCGAAATTCGTGTTAAAAGGGAAAAGGTTTAAATCCTGTGAAAATCCGATCGGACTGGTCCGAACGGACCGCGGATGGTCTGCGGCCTCGTCGCGGACGGTCCGCGGGGCGCTGACTTGTGGGCCCGCGTGCGCTGACTTGGTGTGCTGAGCAAAGTTTGGCGGATCGTCCGTGCCATGTGGGCAGACGGTCCGAATTAAATCACACAGAGACGTTTCCCGGGGTTCCAGAGGGGAAGACCGTCCGGCCTTGCCCGGCGGACGGTCCGCGGTGCTCGCGGACGGTCCGCTGTTCTGCTCGCCAGGCGGACGGTCCGCGGTGCTCGCGGACGGTCCGCGGATCTCTGGCGGACGGTCCGCCGGACCTCAACGGTCACTTCTGACACACGTTTGACTGCGCGTTATAGCCGTTGTAATTTGAACGCGGACAGTCCGCGACTGTCGGGCAGACGGTCCGCGGTGCACGTTTTTGAATGGGGTTTGCACATAACGGCTAGTTTTGAGGAGAGGGCTATATATACTTCCACCCCGCGGGCTTGGAGGGTCTCTTGGCACTTTGAAAAGCTTGATACTCATTCTGGAGCCCTTGTTCTCCTCTCTCTCACTCATTTGCTTTGAGGTTGCATTGCCCTCGCCAAAAGTTTAAGAACCAATTTACCTTGTGAGATTGAGAGCTTCTAGTGCATTGCATCAAGGATTTGATCATTGTGGCACTAGGATTTCATTGAGCTCGTGGTTGTTTTGTTACTCTTGGAGGTTGCCGCCTCCTAGACGGCTTGAAGCTCATGATTCCACCGAGCACTTCAAGAAGATTGTGAAGTTGCCGTGGAAGATTGGTGTGAGAGGTCTTTGTGCTCACCTCACCGGGGTGGTGAAGAGCAACTCTAGTGGAATCGAGATTTGGAGCGGTTCATTGGTTCTAACCGGCTTAAAGATCAAGAGAGTCTTGATAGAGAAGCAGTTGAACATTGAATCCATTTTGTTGCTTGTCATCCTAGGTTGCAAACCCCTCAACATAGGTTTAGAATAGCTAGAGATTTAATTCACCTTGTGGTTCTAATTAAATTTCTCTAGTGTTGCGATTGAAGTTTGAAACCGCCTATTCACCCCCCTCTAGTAGGTAATCCTAGATCCTACAGGGGCAACGGCCGAGCATCGGCGTTGAACCAGGCGGCACTGGTGCTGCGAACACGACAGGGCGCCTCTGCACGGCGACAGTGAGGCCGAGCGCGCCACCGAGCCAGGCGGTGTTGGTGCACGTCCCGGAGGCTCCTCGTTGGGCCCAGGCGGCGGCGCGAGCGCGGCGAAGGCCAGGTGCGGTGGCCCCATTCCTGCCTCCCTCTGCTCAGGTGACGACGTGGAGGTGCGGAGCGAGGCGGTCGGATCGGGGTGGAGCGATGGCGGCGTGCGGCAGCGGGAGTGGTTGGCCTTCGCGGACGGTGGATGGCGGCCTGCAACGACGGCGGCGTGCGGCAGAGGGAGTTGCAATGGACGGGCGGGAGTGGCAGTGGGCGCTTGAAGGTAGCGCAGTGGTGGGCCAGCGCGGGGATAGAGCATGGCCGCTATTCCACTGAATTTAGGGGAACGGAGGGCTTGCTCTTTCATTGCGGAGCGTTTCCAGCAGCCCGGTGCAGCTCCTTGTTCCTATAAATCTTCCTGGGGGGAGATTTCCAGGAGCCCAGTGCAGGGAGCCTTAAAGCAAAACCCCACTATTAATTAATTATTTTTCACCTAGGTTATGAATGGGCTCGACCTCCCAATGCCCCCTTGTATCCAACCCAAGTGGAAAAACCTATATGGCTTCCGCAAGTTTTTCACTACATAACTTTCAATTTTGGAGATTTGTACAATGGTTGGCGAAGCCAGTTCACAACGTGCGAATGGAGAGTGGGTAGAAAGGTATCAACAGCGGATGGTGGAGGTGGTGACTGGAATCTCATTTTTGTTTCAAACATCAAATATGATTTCATCTAAATCGTTAATCTTTTTTCAAATCCGTTTGAACCACCATATTATTTGGAATTAATGCAACAAAATAAGATCCAATATGAGTATATTTTTATTATATATGATATTTTAAAATATCCATTTCCATTATGCTATCTCAACAATTTGAATAACTATGTCAACATCTTGGATATATTGCTTCAACATTTCCACACAAAATGTTGATCTGGCTTATCCAAATTGTTGAACTAAATTTACAAAAATGTGGAACCTAGTATTTAAAAATGTTGACTGCATTAATTCAACACTATATGTGAAAATATTAAAATGGGCTAATCCGAATGTTGAATCATTATTTTAGAATGTTGACTACAATATTGTATACCTTATCATACAAAACTATGTTTTAGCTCCCCACTACATATTTCTCTCAACATGCAAGCTTGCCACGTCATCCATCCACTAGGACTATCCATTTATGTCATCCATCGATCTTCTATGACCAATATCATCAATGGTCTTTGCGAGTGCAATACTACAAAATTCGCATAGTAGATGTCATTCACCGGTCTTCTATTACCAATAGTATCCATGCAATTACCTTAGTGTTTCTATTTTCAAATTTAATCTTAAATCATGTATAATGTCGTTTGCAAAAAAATATAATGTTATGCAATCAATTTAGTGTTTTCAAATATTATTTAAGAAATTCCCGCAGCATCGCGCGGGGTGCCACCTAGTTATATATAAAGCTAGCACCTAGAGATAATTAGAAGCATGAAGAAGAAGAAAAAAACATAAGTGTTGTCTCTACCACCGCATGTGCTAGGAACAAACAAAGCCACACGTGTTGTATTTGAGAGTAAATGAATATGTGGATCGTCACCGAACAAAATAACCATCGATGTGGGCTTAAAAATTAATGTGGTGGACATTTGGGCTTTATATGGGCTTCAAAGCTAGGAAGTTCAATTAGCTCCCCGAAGTTATATAGGAGCCCCCAACCCAAGTCTATTCTAAATCCATATATATTCATTTTGCTTGTCAATTCTTGGATGGCCTTCCACATTCAACTCAGTGAGATTGGGAGTAACAATGTTTGTCCTCGAGAAAGTTCTCCTGCATTTCCAATAGTCATGCGTGTTGATAAACTGCTTCGGTATTTCTCTTTTAGAACTTTCACACATAAAAAAGTCTGCTTTTAATTAGACATTTTTAATTATTTTTCACCTGGGTCACCACACAATGGGCTGACCCTCCTATGCTTAGTATCTTGTAAAAGTTCAACCTAAATCCATATATCTTCATGTCGGTTTGCAGATACCGGCTAGTTTATTTACGCTGCGCTTTTTCGGTCGCGATGATAAACACTGGAACGTGAGGATGTATACCGATTCAGGAAAAAGGCCCTACATCCAGTGAGGATCTTTCATGTCCCTCTCGAGGAATGTTTTAAGCTTACAATGGGGGTGCTCGTAAGCAGGTATCATCGAGTGATGGGTGAATGCTGTGTGTCGCTAACCTAAAAAACAAGAGGGCGGGTGTAACACCCTAAAAATAGCCTATTTAAAATTTTTAGTAATTAATTGTTTATTTAATATATTGCTCATAATTAATATAGGCTAAATATAAAATTTCCGAAAATTAAAATCAAATATAAGGTTAGAAACATTTTTGTTGCATTCATGCTGGCTGCATTGTGTTTTGGTTGCTTGTGAATTAAATTGGAATTTAAATTCTGTTTAAATTCGAATTTAATTCGCATTGTTTGGAACTCCAGAAAAGTTGTTTGGCCCGAGTCCAAGATCCCTCCCCGAACTCTTTTCTCGGCCCGCCCTTCCCCCTCTCTTCTTCTCTCCTTGCGGCCCAGCTCAGCTTCCCCGCGGCCCAGCATCTGAATTCCGGCCCAGCTCGCCCCGCGCTCTCCTCCCCCGTCTCTTGGGCCGCTCAGGCCAGTCGGCCCAGCGCCATGACTCCCGGCCACAGCCTAGTCTTGCAGCCCCCCTCTCCTTCTCCCACTGCCGTGTGGGCCCCGCCCATCAGTCTGCTGACGCCAGCGCTGACGCCACCTTCCTTCTTCTCCTTCGGTAATGGCGTGGCCGCCGCGGATGGCCCGCACGCCGAGGCTTCCCTCCCCCCGGCGCCTACTTAACTCGCCTCGCGACGCCGCCTCGGCCCCATTCTCCTCCGCCTGAAACCCTAGAGCCGCCGCCTCCCCGTTGCGCTGCGCCCGAGCCGCCGCCCGAGCTCGCGCGCCGCCGTCGTTCTTACCGCTCGTCGTCGTCCCGCCCCGGCCAGCTGCTCCAGGACCTGCGCCGCCTCGGCAAGCAAGCGCCCGAGGTGCACCCCGCACCCCTACATAAAGCGCTGACCCTCGCCCTTGATTCCCATCACCCACCGCCGCATCCTCCTCCTCACCTTAGGCAGCGCCGCCGCGCGAGCTCGCCGCGGGCCAAGCGCCGCCGCCGGCCGCCATTGCCGGTCGGTCCGCCGCCACGGTCGCCACCGGGACTAGCTGACACCTCCACGAGCATCCTCTCGCCGATCTGAAGCTTTGCGACCGGTTCTCGTCGCCGTTCCGCCGCCGGTGGAGCATCCCCGCGTGAGGACCTCGTCGCCGGCCGCCTGCTTCGCCGCGGGCCGAAATTCGGCCATCACCGCCCGTCTCCGCCGCTGGTGAGCTCACCTACGCGATCGCCTCCACCTCCTCTCTCGTTTGCGCCCATACCCTGAGCTTCCCGTGCCCTCAATCGCCGACGAACTCAACGCCAAAAGTTCTCCCCGGGGTGACCGGAGGTAGGAGAAGGTAGTTTTGCGAAAACAACCCCGGGAGATCTTGTAATCCTCTGTTCAGTTCTTGTGTCTTGGCAATCCTACGAAAAACCCCCTCCAAGTTTTCCCTCCTCACACATAAACCCTCCCTCCCCCGGATCCAATCCAGGTCGTCGGATCCAAATCCGACGGCTCAGATCTGCCCCCACCCGCGGTCAAACCCCCGGTACCGGTCAACTCTGCCCAAATTTGCAAAAGAGCCCCTGGAATTTTTCAAAATCAACCCGCCGTCCTGTCCTATACAAAAATAATTGCAGATATGCCCTTGTTTTGCGAGAAAGCCCCTGATATTTCCTATCTTTGACTACCGAGGTCCAACCCTTGCCTTTTTACATGTAAACCCTTCCGCTTTTTATAAAATCATGTTTTAGCCCCTGAGTTTTTGCAAATAAGCCCCTGGAAAACCTTTAAACTTCGCCAGCAAGTCCTTCAACCTTAGAAAAGCCACAACTTCTCTGTTTTAGCTCCGATTAGAGTGATTCTCGCGCTCACGTGTTCTTAGCGAAGCGTAGAATAGTTTCGTAGCCTTCTTTTGTTCTGTTTCTACTGTTTGGTGTATTGATCTTAGTTATTGTTGTTTGTTGCTTGTATGTTTGTGCCGATGATTGTTGCGAGTAGAGGAACGCCATCAAGAGGATTCAAGAAGAGGAATTGAAGATCATGACCAAAGATTAAAGTGTATATACCTAACAGAATGTAGCAGCAAGGGACAACCCACCTTATTTCTTCACCGCGGGTTCTCGCGTCATTTTCTTTAAAAGATATTAGATCACCGTGGGAAACTTTCAAATGAGTAATGGTTACCAGTCCATTATTCAAACAAACCCTTCGATGACTTATCGGCTGCCTTACCGGATTGAAGGCAAGTTATAGCACAGACAATCCTTGCTACCTATCCACTATGTATTACATTATTTACATTCATGCATTTAAATTGATGTACCCTAAGGATATTCCTAGTTTGTTATTCCTGTTACCTTGACTACCTTGGGTTATTGCATTATGGGTAGACTTTTGCTAGGCGCAGCTACCGTCACCTTTACTATTACTGTTAATCTTGATATAATGGTTCACTGCAACTATAAATGTTAAAATATGCCTTTTATTTTAGTAACATGGTTAAGGGAACTAGGGCGTCAGCTGCGTGCCAGGCCCTAGTGTCTCTCCGTAAGGACCGTTTCTTAAAGCAGAAACCCAGAAGCCTGTCGCCACCGCCAGAACTATAATGGCTCTGGTAGTGGGTAAAGGGCGAAACCTCTGCAGAGTGTATAATCTATCATGATAGCCTTGCTCAGGGTCAAGAGCGGCCTGGATCCTTTTTGATTAGAAGTTGATATTTATTGTTGTTTAATGTTCACCTCTACTTTATTAATTGGGTTTGCAACTGGGTTTCACTTAATTGTAGTAATCTTGGTTTATGTTAAAATGAATCAACTAAAATTGCTAATGCAGTATAGCCGTGTCAAGCCTTTCTTTTAAGCCTTCATTACCCGTGTTGTATTTGCTAAGTAAGACATTTACTTACACTTGCCATTCAACAAAATCCCGGATGGGTAACAGATGGATTAGATGGTACTGCTGCTATTGAATTTCCTGAAGATCTGCCATTCTACTAGCTGTGCTCAACCAGTCGGTGTCCCTGTGGATTATGGATTTCGGCTTCGTCTTCGTCTTCGTTTAGAGAGAGAGTTAATAATTAGTCTTCCGCTGTTTTGTTTAGATATTTAAGTTAAACTCTGATGTAAAACCATTTTATTCGAGCATATGTACTCTGTTATTCATATTTGTTATCTATATGTGTTCTGTGGACTTCCTGGGCACACATATAGAAGCATTCGGGTTTCTGTGTAAATCCGGGTGTGACAGATTGGTATCAGAGCTATGCTGACTGTAGGACCGCAGCCTAGATAGTACTGGTCATCCAATAAGGCTCATTTTGCCACACCACCCTTGATTTCTCTGTCCTTGAAATTTTTGTTCATATAAAGTGCTATCCTTGAGCATTTTCCCCTCCTTGATAATTCCTGTTTTGACCATTATATCCTTGGATGCTTTCTCCTCTCCTTGATAATTTACTTCTCATCTTTGACTCCTGATTATTTACCTCTACCTAGATTTGATAAATTGCTAATTTTAAATTCTTGTCTATTTAACTCCTCCTTGTCTTTTCATCTACCTTGCGCATTCTTTCCCTCCTTGAAATTTGTACTATTACGATTCCCAAGCCACATGAAGATATTGGCCTACTACAAGAAGTTCAAGCCTGAACGACTACCATTACATCAAGAAGAGTTGAAGGAGGCCGATGCCAAAGAAAGTTGATGATATGTCCACACATAGGAGGATTCCCCTAGACCTACTAACAACGTCTAGTTTCGTTAAAAATTTTGGTGTGGTTAACCTTGGTTGAGTGTGCTTGTAATGCCTGTTATTATGCCCTTGTTTGATTCGCTTCTTTGTAATGATTGTGTAGTCGGGCTCCCTCCCTTTTTCCTATATATCCTTGTTGTTCTTGCTATCTTCTCGAAGCAAAGGAAGTTGAAGCCAATCCCCGCGCTGGAGGAAGAAAACAGAAGATTTAAGGTGGAGACTTCGCAACTACGTCAACAAAGAAGATAAAGAAGCTTGATGATCCAACTCAGAAGATCTCTCTTTGATGTCCCGTTCTTCTCCTTGATCCACAGCCTCTGCGAATCTCGGGACGAGATTCAGTTTAAGGGGGGTAGTTTGTCACACCCCAAAACTTTTCGATTTTGGGTTGTGAATAATTAATACAATATTTTTCTCAATTCTCTAAAATTTTTCCAAGCTTTATATAATTACCAGGGAATTTAGTACAGGAAGATGTTATTTTCTAAATTAAATTAAAAATTAATATAGGTTTAATGTTGTGTGTTGCATTCATGCTGGCTGCATTGAGTTTTGTAATGATTGTGGTTCAAACAAGAATTTAAATCTAGTTTAAATTCGAATTTGAATCACCTTGTTTGGAGCCCTAGAAAAGTTCTTTTGGCCCGAGTTCGATTTTGCTCCCTGAACTCTCCCCTGGTCTGCCTGCGCCCCTTCTTTCTTTTCCTCCATCCGGCCCGTCCCATCTTTCGGCCCACTCCGACCCACTCCCGCGGCCCCCTTTCCCGCTTGGGCCCAACCCTACCGCGACGGCCCAGCCGCCCTCGCACCAGCCCGATCCCATCTCCAGCACGGCCCAGCAGGCCCACGACGCCGCGCCGCCCCCTTCGTGCTCGCGACGCACGCCGCCGCCGCCAGGCCAAGCCTCAGCGTGCGCGCTGGTGATTGCGCCGCCTCGGCAAGCAAGCGCCCGAGGTGCACCCCGCACCCCTACATAAAGCGCTGACCCTCGCCCTTGATTCCCATCACCCACCGCCGCATCCTCCTCCTCACCTTAGGCAGCGCCGCCGCGCGAGCTCGCCGCGGGCCAAGCGCCGCCGCCGGCCGCCATTGCCGGTCGGTCCGCCGCCACGGTCGCCACCGGGACTAGCTGACACCTCCACGAGCATCCTCTCGCCGAGCTGAAGCTTTGCGACCGCTTCTCGTCGCCGTTCCGCCGCCGGTGGAGCATCCCCGCGTGAGGACCTCGTCGCGGGCCGCCTGCTTCGCCGCGGGCCGAAATCCGGCCATCACCGCCCGTCTCCGCCGCTGGTGAGCTCACCTACGCGATCGCCTCCACCTCCTCTCTCGTTTGCGCCCATACCCTGAGCTTCCCGTGCCCTCAATCGCCGACGAACTCAACGCCAGAAGTTCTCCCCGGGGTGACCGGAGGTAGGAGAAGGTAGTTTTGCGAAAACAACCCCAGGAGATCTTGTAATCCTCTGTTCAGTTCTTGTGTCTTGGCAATCTTACGGAAAACCCCCTCCAAGTTTTCCCTCCTCACACATAAACCCTCCCTCCCCCGGATCCAATCCAGGTCATCGGATCCAAATCCGACGGCTCAGATCTGCCCCCACCCGCGGTCAAACCCCCGGTACCGGTCAACTCTTCCCAAATTTGCAAAAGAGCCCCTAGAATTTTTCAAAATCAACCCGCCGTCCTGTCCTATACAAAAATAATTGCAGATATGCCCTTGTTTTGCGAGAAAGCCTCTGATATTTCCGATCTTTGACTACCGAGGTCCAACCCTTGCCTTTTTACATGTAAACCCTTCCGCTTTTTATAAAATCATGTTTTAGCCCCTGAGTTTTTGCAAATAAGCCCCTGGAAAACCTTTAAACTTCGCCAGCATGTCCTTCAACCTTAGAAAAGCCACAACTTCTCTGTTTTAGCTCCGATTAGAGTGATTCTCGCGCTCACGTGTTCGTAGCGAAGCGTAGAATAGTTTCGTAGCCTTCTTTTGTTCTGTTTCTACTGTTTGGTGTATTTATCTTAGTTATTGTTGTTTGTTGCTTGTATGTTTGTGCCGATGATTGTTGCGAGTAGAGGAACGCCATCAAGAGGATTCAAGAAGAGGAATTGAAGATCATGACCGAAGATTAAAGTGTATATACCGGATTGAAGGCAAGTTATAGCACAGATAATCCTTGCTACCTATCCACTATGTATTACATTATTTACATTCATGCATTTAAATTGATGTACCTCTAAGGATATTCCTAGCTTTGATACTCCTGTTCCCTTGATTTCCTTGGGTTATTGCATTATGGGTATACTTCTGCTACGCGCAGCTACTGTCACCTTTACTATTACTGTTAAACTTGATGTAATGGTTCACTTCAACTATAATGTTAAAATATGCTTTTTAGCAACATGGTTAAGGGAACTAGGGCGTCAGCTGCGTGCCAGGCCCTAGTGTCTCTCCGTAAGGACCGTTTCTTAAAGCGGAAACCCAGGAGCCTGTTGCCACCGCCAGAACTATAATGGCTCTGGTCTTGGTCAAGTAGCTTGTACGGCTCTAGATAGATAGTGGTTACCGATGGGCCGACGGCGTTTATGAGAAACATGGGTGAGAGTATGTCTTGATCCACCGAGGACGGGTGATCCGTCGGCTATGTCCCCGTGAGGCACAGTCCCGTGTGGGAGTCTCAGAGATTGAGAACTCCAATGTTCAGAGGATGAAGCGACCTGGGAAAGAGAGGAAGACCTCAAGGCCGCTTATCCACAACTCTTCACAGCCACATCCGAATCTCGAGGACGAGATCCATCTTAAGGGGGGTAGGTTTGTAACACCCAAAATACTCAAATTTAAAATTTTTGGCATTTAAATTAATTATTTAATGCTCTCACCTATTTTATAAAGGCTAAATAATAATTTTCTAA
>OAMR01000499.1:847415-863716 GCA_900205405.1 Echinochloa crus-galli | reverse complement strand
ACAATACACCAAACAGTAAAAAAAGGACAGGGATATATAGGAAAAAGGGAGGGAGCCCAACTACACAATCATTACAAAGAAGCGAATCAATCAAGGGCATAATAACAGACATTACAAGCACATTCAACCAAGGTTAGCCACAGAAACATTTTAAACGAAGCTAGACGTTGTCAGTAAGGCTAGAGGGGAATCCTCCTAAATATGGGTTATCTCTTCAGTCTTCTTCACGCTAACATCTTCGAACTCGTCTAGTAACATCTTCGAACTCGTCTAGTGCGGAGCCCAACTTCTTGGTCGCAGCGGCAACCAGTGTAACATTGTTGTGTACTCCGAAGTCGCTCAGTCTTGAATGTCTTGATGTATACTAGTAGCTTCATTCTTCAAGTGACTTGGGAATTGTGATCAATAATTTTACAAATTTCAAGGAGAGGATGAATGATCTAGGTAAATGAAAAGACAAGGAGGAGTTAAATAGATAACAATTTAAGATAAGCATTTTATCAAACCAAGGTGGAGGTAAATAATCACACCGAATGTGTTCTCCGAGAGGCGAAACGAAGAGGAGGCCAGCGCCGGCTCCCGCCTTCATCAGCGACCCGTCGAAGTACATGGTCCAGCATTCGAACTGGATCTGCGGCGGCGGGAGCTGGACATCGGTCCATTTCGCGACAAAATCCGCCAGGGTTTGCGATTTGATCGCCTTTCGCGGTGCGTAAGAGAGAGTTTCTCCCACAAGCTCCACCGACCACTTCGCGATGAATTGTCACACCCGGGTTTTATATAAACCCGAAGTGCTGCTATATGTGTGCCCAGGATGTCCACAGAACACATACAGCTAACAAATATGATAAACGAGTACATATGCTCGAAATAAAAATAATTTAAATCAGAGTTAGCACATACACAGTGGAAGTCTAATCTTCAACTCGAAGGCGAGGCCGCAGACCACAGGGACGCCAACTGGTTGACCACAGCTTAGTAGCACTCCATCTGTTACCCATCCCGGAATGTCGAGTAATAGCAAGTGTAAGTAAATGTCTTACTTAGCAAGTCATAGCACGGACAATCCTTGCTACCCATTCATCTGTTACCTTGACTACCTTGGGTTATTGCATTATGGGTAGACTTTTGCTAGGCGCAGCTACTGTCACCTTTACTATTACTGTTAATCTTGATATAATGGTTCACTGCAACTATAAATGTTAAAATATGCCTTTTAGCAACATGGTTAAGGGAACTAGGGCGTCAGCTGCGTGCCAGGCCCTAGTGTCTCTCCGTAAGGACCGTTTCTTAAAGCGGAAACCCAGGAGCCTGTTGCCACCGCCAGAACTATAATGGCTCTGGTCTTGGACAAGTAGCTTGTACGGCTCTAGCTTGACAGTAGTTACCGACGGGGCCAGCGGCGTGGTGGGAAGCATAGGTGAGAGTATGGTTGATCCACCGAGGGCGGACGGTCCGTCGGCTATGTCCCCGTGAGACACAGTCCCGTGTGGGAGTCCTCGCGTTGGAACTCCGCACGTTGCGCCTTTACTTTCTTGTTGGCATGCGTTGCCACACATTGGACGCTATTGACCCTCTTATCTGTGACTCCGTAAGCATAAGTCAATCTCGGTGCCTAGAGTCTCACCACCTTATTGTACCTTAGCGGCTACTGTCTTGTTAGGGTGTCTTGTGAAAAGCCTCGTAGCGTCCCTATGCCGTCACACCTCGGTAGTGTTGATGTGCGTGGTTGGGTGCAAAGTTCCTTTGAACTTTTACGCGACTGGTGGGTAAAGGGTGAAACCTCTGCAGAGTGTACAATCTATCATGATAGCCTTGCTCAAGGTCATGAGCGGCCTGGCGTTCCTTTTCGATTAGAACTTGATGGTTATTATTATTGTTGATTAATGTCACTTACACTTATTAATTGGGTTACAACCGGGATTCATTTAATTGTAGAAATTTGGATAATGTTAAAATAAATCAACTAAAAGTGCTAATGCAGTTAAGCCGTGTCAAGCCTTTTTGAGCCTTCATACCCCATGCTATACTTGCTAAGTAAGACATTTACTTACACTTGCTATTACTCGATATTCCGGGATGGGTAACAGATGGAGTGCTACTAAGCTGTGGTCAACCAGTCGGCGTCCCTGTGGTCTGCGGCCTCGCCTTCGAGTTGAAGATTAGACTTCCGCTGTGTATGTGCTAACTCTGATTTAAATTATTTTTATTTCGAGCATATGTACTCTGTTTATCATATTTGTTAGCTGTATGTGTTCTGTGGACATCCTGGGCACACATATAGCAGCACTTCGGGTTTATATAAACCCGGGTGTGACTAGAGTAGGTTAGTTTAGTTGGAATTGCAAGTGAGAGGTGGTGTGTGTACGTGGATCTCGATCTCTAAGAATATGAAACCTCACTCAAAGGTCATAACAATTTGACAAAGCTCACTAAGATGACAAGCAGCATATGAGTATAAAGTTTCAACTAGCTATATCATATGGCTCTGGTAGGTATTTGTCCAAATGAGGAACTTGTTTCATTTTGAAAGCATAAATCATCCGAGATTTCCCCGTACTAAGAGCAAAATAGAATTAACAAAATTCTCCACTATATCAATCCCACAACAACCTAGACTTGGATAAGCATGTGCTCCCACAAGGTTTTCAGGTTCATTATTACTCATGCCAAATAACTCAAGCATAATTAAGCAACTAGTTGCAACAAAGTACTTGCAAAATTAATGACAGAGCAACATTCATCATTTCCAAAGTGAGAGGCATATGATTCATTCCATGCATAGTTGGGAGTTACTTTATTCAAGGGAAATATTTTTGGTATTTTCATATTTTTTTAAAATGCAACTAAACATGAAGGGAGAAAGGAAATGCAATATAGTGATCAAAGTGCTGGTAAATCGGAACATACCTGGATGGGGGTCCTCCCCCAAGCTTGGACTTCTCACTGGTAGGGATGAAATCTTAACAGGTACTGGCTCATCTGATCCGCTTGCTCATGGACGTCATGCTGGATGGACGCTAACATCCCGCTATTCTCTTGATGGTACTGAGAATGGCAGGCTAGCGTTTTGAACTCTCGGTATATGAGTGGCGGAACCTAGCGACGGCAACGCTCACTTCTCTCTTGTGTTGTGTGTCAAATGAGCAGCTAGGGGGTCCTATTTATAGTTGCTGATGGCGGTTGGAGCTGGAGTAACCGCCAAGTGATCCAGGGAATCTCCCCCCTTGATTCGGGCGAAGGGAGGCGGTTCGGCCGAAGTCCCTGGTTCGGCCAAACCCTCCGATGCACCGCCTTGGCTCTGGATGGCGTGGATGAGCTGCTGGAGGTCGGTTGCTGGTTCGGTCGAACGGGCCGGTTCGGCCGAACGGGCCCGGTGGCCTGAACCAGCCTCCCTGCACCGCCTCTGCACTCTGGGTCCCTCCTGGGCTGGGTTGGATGCTTGGACTTGTTTTGGTTCGGCCCAGGATGACTTGACACGGCTTGGGATGAGTTGGCACGGCCTGGGATGAGTTGGCGGCCGTCCACTTGTCATATGTGTTGTCATCGTTGAGTTGTCGCTAACGTGGACGGCTCCCGCCGGCCCGTACGGCTAAGGGGGGTAACTGGCCGAACGTGTCGTTCGGCTGATTCGGTCATTTCTGACCCCAATAGCACGTGTTTCACAACATTGTACCTGCACAAGCGACATTCACCAAAACTCGTGGAACTCCATTACAAATAAAACCAAAGTACATGGAATGTTACATAAATCCTCATTTATTCCCGAGTATTGGTGGTCGAAATTGGGTTGTAACGACCGCCAACAAGCTCCCCCAAGCTTAGCTCTTTGCTCGTCCTCGAGCAAAGATAAAGACTTTGGCTCGGTGGATCAGGAGTTTCTATAATGTCATTTCTCTTGCATGTAACTTTATAAACAACTAGTACTCGAATTTATTTGAATTATTAACAAGGTATTAATTCACCATTTTACCTATGGGGCTTATAGCAATCTCCTTATCTTGGGCGGTTGAAAGAATGAAAAATTGAACTTAGATTTATTCCACTCTACTCCTTTCAGGATCCTATCTCGGAGTTTTCACCCTTTTGTGAAAAGATAAATTGTTCCTCAATGGTTCACTCAATCGCTCAAGTGTATTTGAATCCTCACCAAAGGCATTGCCTTATTTTCATCCTAACATCTAATTTGGCTTTTTGTGTGGCTCAGGGACAAAGGATGAAGGCATACAAGCATCTTATATTTTGCTAAGTCAAAGACCGGACCTTAGGAGAATCAAATCACACTCTTAGATCGAGAAGTGCAAGTGTGTGGGATATGTGGGGTGGAATATGTGGAGTGGAATTTGGTGGAACTTCATGGAATGATTCTTCCTCTCCTTTATTTATTTTTCGAGAGCATGGGCTATCTTTTATTCTTCATTTTTTTCCATGCCTTTTTAGCATGCTTTTCTTTTTCTCATATTTTTGTCATGCCACTTGGCATGCTTTTTTTTTCATAGCCCATGCCTCTACTTCAAAGATATTTGGAGAGGAAATCAAAGAACATGAAGTTTATTTTTGTGGAATGGAGGATGGCATGGTTTTGCTAACTCCAAGTGTAGGAATTGCAAGTGAGAGGTGGAGTGTATGTGAATCTCGATCTTGAGAGCATGAAAGATTCCTCACAAAGGTCACAACAATTTGACAAAGCTCACTAAGATGACAAGCAGCATATGGTGGAAAGTTTAGAACTAATCCTATCATATGGCTCTGCTAGGTATTTTTGACCAATGAGGAACTTTGTTTTATTTTTGAAAGCATAAACATCCGAGATTTCCACCATACTAAGAGCAGAAATAGAATTCGACCAAAGTCTCACTATATCAATCCCCACAACAACCTAGACTTGGAATAAGGCCAATGCTCCCACAAGGTTTTCAGGTTGATTTCTACTCATGCCAAATAACTCAAGCATAGTCAAGCAACTAGTTGCAACAAAGTACTAGCAAAATTAATGACAGAGGAACTATTCATCATTTCCAAAGTGAGAGGCATATGTTTCATTCCATGCACGGTTGGGAGTTTATTCAAAGGAAGTATTTTCAATTGAATGACCAAAGTGCTGAGTAATTCGGAACATACCTGATGGGGGTCCTCCCCCATTCTCGTCCTGTTCGTCCACTGTGTCATGCCTGTACTCATGTATCTTTCTGTTAAACAGGGCAATCTCCGGTTGGCTCAAATGCACCAGCCGGAGCGACAATTTTATTCTTCCTGCATTCAACACTGATTTTATTTATTCATCAAGCTAAGGTTGGAAAAAAAGTATTTGGAAGGGAAATAATTAGAGCACCTCCTAAACAATGATTTGAGCAAAGGGAAATTGAATTGGGAAATAAATTGAAACTAATGGTGCTCTAAAACAAGGCTTAGATGTTACGTGGCTTTGGCGAGCCTCTTGAATTTGGCTGTGAGTGCTTGGCAGAGGACATTGATCTTATCATCCTTGTCCATCTGCCAAGGCTGGCCTTCGGTGACCTTTTCACCGAGATTGTTAAATTTCTGGTGTGTTTGCACCAGATCTCCATTCAGGCTCTTCATCTATGGGTTTCTCTTCTCCCTCCTCCATGGCTTTCTTCGTTAGTGGATTTGTCACACTCATGGATAGGGAACCCTTGGGTGAGGAAAGGTCTTTGGACAAGGATGGTGGCTGGGAAATGTGAACACTTGGTCGTGTTCGGGAAAGTGATGGAGGATGGTTTCTGATTTGAGATCGACAAGCAGCTTTCCCAACATTTTCCTAGCGACTTTGAGACAAGATGGGATAGAGATAGGATCAAGGGTCCAAAAGGACGCTCAGAGGGGCAAAAGAGGGGTCCTTCGGTCGAGCCAACATGGTTTGGCTGAATTGTCATAGTTTGCCCAAACTAGAGTGGTCTAGTATGCCTAGTGAGCCTATCTCTCTAGTGCCTACCCATCTCATTGACGGTCTTTGTAGAGTGTTCTTGGTGTGAGTGTTGGATGTTCTGCTTGGTCACTAGTTTGGGGGTGAGAAGGTGTGGCTATAGAATACGGCTCCCCCAAGCTTAGATATTTCCGGGAGATGGAGTCAATGAGATGGGAGCCCTTATGACTAGCCCAGGTACGCCGAAGCGAGGGAAGATGTTTTCGTTGGACATTTGCTTAGCGTGCGTAGTGGCTGCGGCTCTGTAGGGCTTTGCTTCTTCCCAGCTAGAGACGGGATCTATGGCTACCAGAGTAAACTCGTAGTTCTCTGAGTTAGGGAAATGACCCATGGGGTCTATTCCCCATACATCAAAGGTTTCTTCTTGAAGACTACTGGTAAGCGGCTTTGCGTCTCTTAGATTCCCGTGTTTCTGGCAGTGTGGGCATCTTTTGCTAAATTCCTTAGCATCTCCATATTGCCAGACCTTCATTCTGAACGCTCCATAATGTCCTTCATAAGGTGCTCCAGGATACCTCTCCCAGGTTTTATGTGCCTCAGGTGCAGGTATGCATCGTCTGAGTCCATTTTGTATCCAGAAGAGATACGGATCGTCCCATAGGTGAAGTCTGCTCTCATAAACCAATATTTTCCTATTTTCACCTGATGGGACGTACCCTAACACCATGAAGTCAACTATGGTAGCGTACCACAGCTCTAGTGTTGTGACCTTGAGGAGTGTATCACCCCGTAAGAAAATCGCTGATGGAAAGATCAAACGAGACTTATACCCGAGACAGACCCAACGAATGAGTCTTGGGTTCGCATCCTTTTTGGCCAAGAAATACTTCAGAGCAGCATGGTCTGAATAGACTATGACCTTTGCCCCAACTAGGTAGGACCAGGATTTGTCTATAACAAACACAACTGCTAAGAGTTCCTTTCCCGTGGTTGCGTAGTTGAGCTGGGGCCAGTGAGCATAATGCTTCTTGTCCTTGGTTTGGCCCACAACAGCTCCAACAGCATAATTGCTCGCATCACACATGATTTCTAATGGGATGCTCTAGTCGCGAGACCGGATGATGGGAGCAAAATTGAGTGCTTTCTTAGGGTGTGAAAGGAAGCATTACAGAGCCCCCGACGTAGGACCGGAATTTGTCTACAACAAACACAGCTGCTAAGAGTTCCTTTTTTCGTGGTTGTATAGCTGAGCTGGGACCAGTGAGCATAATGCTTCTTGTCCATGGTTTGGCTCACAACAGCTCCTATGGCAAAATCGCTCGCATCACACATGATTTCTAGTGGATTGCTCTAGTCGTGGGACTGGATGATAGGAGCGAAACTGAGTGCTTTCTTGAGGGTGCGAAAGAGCAATCTTGATCAGAGAAGAGAGGGGTTTCCTTGGCTAAGAGATTGGTCAACGACCGGGCTTTTTTTGAGAGAAATTTTCGATGACACACCTATAAAGCCCGGTGCGGCCAAGGAAACTATGAATCCCCTTTTACGCGTGGGAGGTGTAGGCAGAGGATCGTATTAGGGAGTACGACATGGGAAGATGATGGCTTCTAGTCTTTCCCCGATCAAAGACGAATCTCCGTGACAATTGCCTAGCGACCCCAAGGTAAGATGAGACAGGGATATGATTTGTATGAAGGTTAGGAGTAATCCCTTTGAAATCTTGGATCGAGTGTCCTGAGACTGATCGATCCTCCTCCAGGACCGTGGAAGTCGGTTGTGTTCCAGGGGGTTTATCACTGATGGTTACCTTTCACCGTTAAAAACAAATGTGATGGCTTTCGTTGGGTTTTAATGGCTGTATATGGTGCGGCTCAACCTGAACATAAAGATAGCTTTCTTGCAGAATTTGTCAGTACCTGCAGTAGTCAGACTCTACCACTTTTGGTGGGCGGTGACTTCAATATTATTAGAAGTCCAGGGGAAAAGAGTAATGATCGCTTTGATAGTAGGTGGCCTTTGCTGTTTAATGCTTGCATCGAATCTTTGAATCTGAGGGAGCTAGCGCTTTCTGGAAGAAGATTTACATGGGCAAGTTCAGCTGAGATACCTACTTATGAGAAGCTTGATAGAATTTTAGTCAGCACTGATTGGGAGCAAAAATTTCCTGTTTCAACAGTAGAAGCGCTAAATAGAGAGTCTAGCCATTCCCGACTCTTGATGGCAGAGAGACGACCTAAGTACTCTCTTTGATATTCTAGTGCTTCCTTGTCAGGTGGTGGATCCTTTTGCTCTGCACATTGTCCCCGTGGGAGACGTATGGCAAAGTCGATATCATCGAATAGACCATCGTCAAAATCGTAGGGAGTGGTGTAGAGTGGAGGATAGTATTCCAGGCTAGAGTAAGGTTGTGGTTTGAATTGAGCATCGGGTTCTGATGAAATGGAAGAGCTGATAGATTTGGATTGTTGGTGTACAGGCTCTTCAGGTTTAGGCTGCTTCTCTTCTTCATCAGGGAGTTCGTCATAGACTCCAGTGTAGGGAGTGTCGTCCAGGATGCGCTCCAGGACTATCCTCGCTTCACTAGGAGTCAAATGAAAAAATGACCCTTTAGAAGCAGAGTCCAAGAAAGTGGCATCTACGGGACAGAGGCCAAGCTGAAGTGTTGTAGAATGATAGGTTTTGACAAGCCTAAGTCTGGTCCGGAAGCCAAGATTTGCTTGAAACGAGCCCACGCAGCTCCTAACAATTCTCCCTTTAATTGCTTAAAGGTAAGAATTTCGATTCGGAGGCTGGCTACCTTGGAAACTGGGAAGAAATTTAGACAGAACTTCTCTCTAAGGGTCTTCCAGCTTCCTTCCATAGTACCGACAGACAGAGAGTACCACTTCTTTGCTCCTCCCGTCAATGAGAACGGGAATAGCTTCCATTTAAGCGTCTCTTGTGTCATGCCCGCAATGGTCAGGCACGAGCAGAGTTGCTCAAACTCGCGCAAATGCCCGTATGGACTCTCGTCACGCGTTCCTGAGAACGATTGCTCACGAACCATGGCTATGAAGCCGGGACGCAGCTCATAGCCGGGTGTGGATATGGGATGTGATGATGGTGGTGGCTCCAAATAATCGCCCTTTGGAGCCAAGTGTTGGCGTAAGGTGAGGGTGGAATCCATATAATGGATAGTGGTGGGGTACACGGACAACTTGGGTTCGGAATCAGAACAGCTACCGTTCCCCGGCAACGGCGCCAGAAAGCTTGTTGGCACTCCTTACGGCCTACAGATAAATCCGCAAGCGGACGGATACCGATGTAGCTTTCACCCCGGAGTATTCCAAGCTATCGATTTCCACGGGGAATGAGAAGTGTACTAATCCTCATTTAGAAGTCCATTAGAAATGAAACCTAAGTACATGGAATGTTACATAAAGCCTCATTTATTCCCGAGTATTGGTGGTCGAAATTGGGTTGTAACGACCGCCAACAACCATCAGGATCAAACCCAGCACAAAGGCGGTGGATCCAAAGGCAGAAAAGCATCGGGGCCACTTCGGCCGAACTCTCAGGTTCGCCCGAACCCCCAACCAACCTAGAACCGCCTCTGGGGTGAAATCCTGGGCGTTGGAGGCCGAGGCGGTGCAAATGGGTGGTTCGGCCAAACTGGTGAGTTCGGCCGAACCCGCCTCATTCGCTCGAAGTGCCCGGAACCACCCTTCAGTTGCTTGGCCACTGCTCCAATTCAAACCGCACTTCCTCAGCTATAAAAGGAGGCCTCCAGCACCTGTTTCAACACAGCACAAGAGAAGAGAAGCATTAGCCAAGCACTGCCATTACCACACTTAGAATATGGGGAGAGAGGAGAGGTGAGCGTGTGTTGGCGGTCGTTACAGCACAAATCCGACCACCAATACTCGGGAATAAATGAGGTTATATGCAACATTCCATGTACTTAGGTTTTATTTCTAATAAAGTTCCACGAGTTTTGGTGAGTGTCATGTTTGCAGGTACAATGTTTACAAATACGTGCTATTGGGTCGGAAATGAACGAATCGGCCGAACGTGTCATTCGGTCGGTTATCCCCCTTAGTCGTACATACCACCGGGAGCCGTCCACATCAGCCACAACTCAACGATGACAACATATGACATGTGGACGACCGCCAACTCAACCCGGAGCACCGACACGTCATCCTGGGTCCACAAAACACAATCCACATCAGTAGAGGATGGGCCAGGGCTTCCAGGACGCAGAGGCGATGCTGGGGAGGGCCGGCGTTGGGCCAGGCCCGTTCGTCCGAACAGAGGTGGTTCGGCCGAACCACCCCCAGGCTAGCACAGCCTCCCCAGGGTGCACCACAGCCCTTGGATGCAAAGGCGGTAGAATGGAGGGCTCGGCCGAACCCCCTGGTTCGGCCAAACCAACCCTGGAGCCCGGAATCAGGGGGGAGATCCCCTGGATGCCTTGGCGGTTACCCAGCCTCCAACCGCCATCAACTACTATAAATAGGGCCCTCTATCTCACTTGTAACACACACCACTCAAGCCAAGGAGCTCTTCCACTTCATTTCTTTCTAGTAGAGTTAGGATAGTTTAGTTGGGAGTTAGAGTCGAGTCGAGCTGTGCCTAGGAGGTTCCGAAGTCGTCTTCAGAAGCTCTTGGTGCTTTATCTTTTACTTTATCTTTTATATGACATTCAAGTTATCAATATAGTTATCTGCTTTATTCTACTTGTGCCTTATATAGTTGCTTCTACTTTAGTCTAGTTGCTTCTATATCGTGTTTAGACTATAGTCGGTTCTAGTTCTTTGTGCTCTTAGTTCTTGCTTAAGTCTCTGTCTTAATTGGCTCTTCGTCTCTGCTCACACTAGCGGTGACTTGTCATTGGGGTGTGAGTTAGAGTTGCTTGCTTCTGCTAGCGAAGTAAGTAGTTATTGATCTGTGTAGGAGTGGTTCCTAGACTTGTCAGTAACCTTAGTTTCTGCCCGTCGCAACGAGGTGGTAGCCGGGAGGTGGTGACAGCCCTTCCGGTCTTCGTAGTCCATCACGTTAGTTCCGGTGTCCTAGGACCCGAGGTTAAGGGTAGTCGGCACCCCTTCTCATCCCTTTCTGCGTGTCGGAGGCCCTGTAGTCCCCAAGTAAGGCAATAGACTTATTCCAGACCTACTAGTACTTGGCCTAGGTAGATAGAGTCCCCAGGAATCCTTTATCTCTTCTCGTTGTCCTCCCAACTATCTATACCTCTCATCTATCCGAGCCCTCCTTGAGCTGTGTGTCCGGTATATCCACTCCTATCCAATACCGTTTATCCCCTGTCTTGTCTAGTCGTGTCCCCTTCTCTGATAGTCTCGAATATCTGTTCACTAGTACTCTTGCCAAAGCTTCCCTGCGGAAATATAAATTACAATACCTCGGGATACTCCCAGGTGAAGTGCTACAGCGGTGATTCTGTGTGCTTGCAGAATATTTCTATATTTTACTAAGCCATAAGGAAAACCACTGAACACTCCTTGCATCCAGTACCGGGATTCCCAATTCTAATATTAGATCGTAAGAAGTGCCAACAAGCATTTCTGGTGCCGTTGCCGCTTACCCTAGTACCAGGATTCTCAATTCTGATATTGGATTGTAAGAAGTGCCAACAAGCATTTCTGGCGCCGTTGCCGGGGAATTTTTTGGCTAGATTATTTTTGAACTTTTATCTTGAGCTATCTTAGTTGAGTACCGCTACTCAAGCGGGTTTATCCTTGCTCTGTTCGTTGGTCTTTGTGGAACAGAGCAGTGCATGACTAGTTTCCAACTACCGTCAAACTTACAAGAAAATCCGGAGTCACTTGTGAGGAAAGTGCGACCCTGTGTTGTACCTCCTCAGAAGCAACTCCTTCCAACGAACCCAGTCCTTCCCGTCGTTGACCAGGCTACATCGAGGATGGCAGCCAAGACGATCCGTGAGTTCTCTGCTCCATCGAGCGAGAACGTGCATGTCGGACCAGCTCCGCCAGTCGGAGAGCTTGGTTTAAATAAATGGTCACATGCTGAAATTTTGCCTAGGGTGGATGTAATTGGTAACTTTTATCATTTTCACTCCTTCTAGAACATTTCCATTTATTTACCATCACCACCAACCAGCACCAAACATGTCTACCCCACTAAAAATGGCTGCACACTCACCAATTATCACCAACATTATTAGGCAAGGTGAAACAATGGTTTTATGCTAACCGCGAAGCAATAGATACCTGGGATAAATGCACTAGCGCTTTCTTGCTAAAATTCTTTCCGGTTGGGAAAACCAACGCCCTCCTGAACAAAATTGCTAGCTTCCAGCAGTTAAAAGATGAAACAGTCCCGGAGGCATGGGATCGCCTCCAGGTATGCAGAGTTGGTTCATAATTCAAACCTTCTATCACGGGCTGAGAAGCTCTGCCCGTGAGTACCTGGATGCTGCTACTGGAGGCTCGTTTTTCTCTCTTGAGGAGAGTTGTGCGAAGGCCCTCATAGAGAAGATGGTCGAGAACCAAGGTTGGTCCGATGATCGGACTCAACCAAAGACCCGAGGAGTTCACCAAGTGTAAGCTCTGGACATGCTCGCTGCCAAGATGGACCTCCTGATGAAGAAACTGGAGGCCCCTGCTCAAGAAACGGTGCAAGCCATGGATGCTCGCATGACCTGCGAAGTCTGTGGCAACACTGGCTATTCGGGGAATGACTGCCCCAAAACGCGAGAAGATGCCCACTACGTCAACAACTCCAACAACAACGGGTACCGACCGAACAATTACGGCAATCAAGGCTGGAATTCGCGCCCAAACCTCCCTTTCGAGAGGCCTCAGCAAAGTAACAACTACAATTCCGGCAATTTCAATAACCAGCCGTCTCTTAGAGATCTTGTGTTTGGCCAGATGAAAACAACTAAACATATTAATAAAAAGCTCATTGCTAATGATAAAACTCTGGAAAGCATAGACTCTAGGATGGAATCATTCTCTTCTGCTATGAAAAATCAACTGAGCTTCAACAAAATGATAGAAACTCAAGTCGCTCAGTTAGCTGCTGCAGTTCCTGTCAATGAATCGGGGAAGATTCTGGGGCAACCCAAACCTTCCATCGAGACAGTGAATTCTATCACTACTAGGCATGGTAAGATGTCTCATAGTGTATTCCGCACTAACCATGCAGGGAAGTTCGCACGCATCCAAGTGCTGACGCCAAGATGGACTTACCCGCCGAGAGATGCAAAAAGGGCAATCATCAAGACCTCTCCGGAAAGGAAGGAGGATCCTGGAGTACCCATC
The DNA here is from genome assembly GCA_900205405.1 of Echinochloa crus-galli. Lineage (NCBI taxonomy): Eukaryota > Viridiplantae > Streptophyta > Magnoliopsida > Poales > Poaceae > Echinochloa > Echinochloa crus-galli. The sequence goes on along the minus strand of OAMR01000499.1, from coordinate 850,552 downwards.
ATTCAGTGCACGATTTGGAATCATCGCATTGATGATGAACTCTGTGATCTGGGGGCCAGCGTCAACATCATGTCTAAGGTATTATTTAAGAAATTACGCTACCCTACTTTGTCACCTACTACTGCCCAGGTACAGCTTGCGGACTCAACCATCCGCTACCCCGAGGGGGTGATCGAGAATGTACCGGTCCAGATCTGGGGAAGTACGGGGAATGAGCATTCGTTTCCCCTTGTGTTGGGCCGACCATTCTTGAACACCACCCGGGCTAGGATCGATATGGATGCGAGAGAAATCTCGTTCCGTATCGACGGAAGGTTGACTTACTTCAAGTTTCAACCCCGGGAAGAGAAGGAGGCAGAGCCACTCACACCGGAGCAGAGGAGCGCCGAGTGTTTCCTTAAAGCTCTCATCAATGGAAAACTAGAAATACTCGATGGAGCACCGAGTGTTTCCTCAAGGCCCTCATTAATGGAGAGCTGGAAATACTCGGTGGTGAGCAGCTCAAATGGAACGAGCCAACAAAGCCGACGACTGCAGAAGAAATGGATTTCCTCGTAAAGAAATACGAGGAAGAGCAAGCCCTCTGGAATTCTCCGGAGAAGCCGATCCCGCCGCCACCAACACCAAAGAAGAAGAACAAGAAAATGTGGCAGAAGAAGGTTGCATCGTCCAAGTCGTCCACTCTGGGACCGGACGATGACAAAAGCAACTGAAGAAAGGAGAAGTCCCGCTCGCGGACTTAAAAGCTGAGCTCTCGCCGCGAGGAGAACCGGTATGTATCCCATATTTCCCTTCCAATTTTTAAATTTTCAATTGCATTTGCATGTTTCCCTTCCAAATAAAATGAACCACTTGAGTAAATAATTTGAGAGAAAGTATAAAATTTTGCAAGCTTGGTTTAAATAAATGGTCACATGCTGAAATTTTACCTAGGGTGGATGTAATTGGTAACTTTTATCATTTTCATCCCTTCTAGAACATCTCCATTTATTTACCATCACCACCAACCAGCACCAAACATGTCTACCCCACTAAAAATGGCTGCACACTCACCAATTATCACAAACATGGCAGCATGCGGGTGACTCCACTAAACACCAACTTTGGTCATGTCAAAAATGCATCTCACATAACACAAACCACCAAATTTTCATGACCTAGTGCTGCACCCATCAAGAATTTTTGTGCTGGTGGGGGAGCATGAATGGGAAGCACCCACATGGCCATTCGGCCGAATGCTCTAGTTCGACTGAAACAGGCAGTTCGGCCGAACCAGGCCTGCTGCCTCCTCGCGCCTATAAATGCCTGTTGGCGGTCGTTGCAGACCGATTTCCGACCTCCAACCAAGTATAAAATAAACACAATGGAGACTCACACCATAGTTATAGGGCTTACTACTAACTATTTCCACAAGTTTTGGCTATAGGGGTCAGAAATGACCGATTCGGTCGAACGACACAATTCGGCTGGTTACCCCCTTAGCCGTGCAAGCCACCGGGAGCTGTCCACGTCAGCACCAACTTATCCCGGGCTCCCGCCACGTCACCCTGGGCCCGAACTCAACCCGCCAAAGACCCCGAAGTCCACCGGAGGCCTTCCAACCCAGCCCAGAGCAAGAACCGACCTGCCAACCGCCCCCAGGAGCTGGCCCAGCACGTTTTCAGGCTCAAGGCGGTGCAACATTGGGCTGGGCCCAGTTTGGCCGAAGAGGCCTGTTTGGCCGAACCGGGGAGTTCGGCCGAACCAGGATCTTCGGCCGAAGATGCTCCAGCTGCCTTGGTGGTTACCCATGCTCAACCGTCCTTGTGCCACTATAAATGGAGGGCCCTGGTCACCTGCACAATACACAACACAAGAGGAGAAGAAGAGTAGGCGTCGCTAGGTTCCGCCACTCATATCAGTAGAAATAGGGAGAGAGGAGAGGTGAGCGTCCCGGAGAGGAGCCGGAGTGTCGGGCCCTCTTCTAGTTGTACCTCTACGGATGCGACTTCACTTCGAGTAACATCCGGGTCATGTCTGGTACTCCTTGTATCTCTCTCTGATTAATTGAGCATTCAGTTCTTACTTGCTTTACTTGCATCGTTCTCCGTTCAATGTTTAGTAGTTTAGTATAATTGTATGCTAGCTGCTTAGCTTGAGTGCTTATCTGTCTGCAGTAGATAAGAACTAGTCAACTAGTTTAGGCGTGGTGCCTGTACTTGAGACTAGCTTAGAATCCGCTCGTCGCAACGGAGGTGGTAGCCATAAGGTGGTGACAGCCCTTACGGTCTTTGTAGTCCATCACGTTAGTTCCGGTGACTTAGGACCCAAGGTTCAGGGTAGTCGGCACCCCTTCTCATCCCTTTCTGTGTGTCGGAGGCTCTGTAGTCCCGAAGCAAGTATCTGTTCGTATCCTCTGAACTGCTTAGTAGTCGGTAGAATACTCTTACCAGACCTGTACCCTCTCTACCCTCCTATCCCTTTTCTTCCTTCCTTGTTGTCGTCAACCCCTTCACCCATTCCATTTCATCCACTCTATCTACCTAGGACAACTCGTTTTAGGATTAGTGTACTTCTCGTTCCCCGTGGAAATCGATACCTGGAATACTCCCGGGTGAAAGCTACATCGGTATCCGTCCGCTTGCGGATTTATCTGTAGGCCGTAAGGAGTTTCAACAAGCTTTCTGGCGCCGTTGCCGGGGAACGGTAGCTATTCTAATTCCGAACCCAAGTTGTCCGTGTATCCCACCACCATCCACCATATGGATTCCACACTTACCTTACGCCAACACTCGGCTCCAAAGGGCGATTGTTTGGAGCCTCCACCATCATCACATCCCATATCCACACCGGGCTATGAGCTACGCCTGGCTTCATAGCCATGGTTCGTGAGCAATCGTTCTCAGGAACACGCGACGAGAGTCCATACGCGCATTTGCGCGAGTTTGAGCAACTCTGCTCGTGCCTGACCTTTTCGGGCATGACACAAGAGACACTCAAATGGAAGCTATTCCCGTTCTCATTGACGGGAGGAGCAAAGCAATGGTACTCTTTGTCTGTCGGCACTATGGATGGGAGCTGGGAAGTTCTTAAGGAGAAATTCTGCCTGAATTTCTTCCCAGTCTCTAAGGTAGCCAGTCTCCGAGCGGAAATCATTA
>OAMR01000499.1:809599-835314 GCA_900205405.1 Echinochloa crus-galli | reverse complement strand
TAGTGAGCCTATCTCTCTAGTGCCTACCCATCTCATTGACGGTCTTTTTGCAGAATGTTCTTGATGTGAGTGTTGGATGTTCTGCTTGACCACTAGTTTGGGGGTGAGAAGGTGTGGCTATAGAATACAGCTCCCCCAAGCTTAGATATTTCCGGGAGATGGGGTCAATGAGATAGGAGCCCCCTATGACTAGCCCAGGGACACCAAAGCGAGGAAAGATGTTTTCATTGGACATTTGCTTAGCATGCCTGGTGGCTGCGGCTCGGTAGGGCATGGCTTCTTCCTAGCTAGAGACGGGATCTATGGCTACCAGAGTAAACTCGTAGTTCTCTGAGTTAGGAAAATGACCCATGGGGTCTATTCCCTTTACATCAAAGATTTCTACTGAATATTGCTGGTGAGTGGCTTTTCGTCTCTTTCCCGTGTTTCTGGCAGTGTGGGCATCTCTTGCTAAATTCCTTAGCATCTCCATATTGCCAGACCTTCATTCTGAACGCTCCATAATGTTCTTCATAAGGTGCTCCAGGATACCTCTCACAGGTTTTATGTGCCTCAGGTGCAGGTATGCATTGTCTGAGTCCATTTTGTATCCAGAAGAGATACGGGTTGTCCCATTGGTGATGTCTGTTCTCGTAAACCAATATTTTCCTATTTCACCTGATGGGACATACCCTTACACCATGAAGTCAACTATGGTGGCGTACCATGGCTCTAGTGACCTTGAGGAGCGTATCACCCCGTAAGACAATCGTTGACGCGAAGATCAAACGGGGCTTGTACCCGAGACAGACCCAACGGATGAGTCTTGGGTTCGCATCCTTTTTGGCCAAGAGATACTTCAGAGCAGCACGGACTGAATAGACTATGACCTTAGCCCCAACTTGGTAGGACCGGAATTTGTCTACAAAAAACACAGCTGCTAAGAGTTCTTTTTTTCGTTTAGTGCTGGCTCTTTAGCCGCTGTTATAGCTGAGCTGGGGCCAGTGAGCATAATGCTTCTTGTCCTTGGTTTGGCCCACAACAGCTCCTATGGAAAAATTGCTCGCATCACAAATGATTTCTAGTGGATTGCTCTAGTCGTGGGACTGGATGATAGGAGCGGAACTTAGTGCTTTCTTGAGGGTGTGAAAGAGCACTCTCGATCAGAGAAGAGAGGGGTTTCCTTGGCTAAGAGATTGGTCAACGACCGGTCTTTTTGAGAGAAATTTTCGATGGAACACCTATAAAGCCCGGTGCGGCCAAGGAAACTATGAATCCCCTATTACTTGTGGGAGGTGTAGGCAGAGGATCGTCTTAGGGAGTATGACAGTGGAAGATGATGGCTTCTGGCTTTGAATCTAGTCTTTCCCCGATCAAAGACGAATCTCCGTGACAATTGCCTAGCGACCCCAAGGTAAGATGAGACAGGGATATGATGTGTACGAAGGTTAGGAGTAATCCCTTTGAGATCTTGGACCGAGTGTCCAAAGGCTGATTGATCTTCCTCCAGGACAGTGACAGTCTGCTGGGTTCTAGGGGGTTTGTCACTGATGGTCACTAGAGTGTGTTCGTCCTTAAGGAGAGAAGAACACTTCAATCGAGAGGAAAGAGGCTTAGGCTCGATTGGAGGATGAATTTCTTCTTTCTCCATAAGGAATTGGGCATCTTCTTCTAGAAAAGGTTGCTCTAAGTCTATCAAAGATGTTGACAAGACCTCCTCTTTAGGATTAGGATCGGGCTCCGCCGCTATAGGTGTGTTCAAGGAATAAGAATAAGAGACCAGAACAAGTTCTTCTCCGATCCTAGGCTCTACTAGCTGATGTGGTGCATTTTCTATGATTTTCATGATTGGCCTACCAATAAAGATGGAATGTGTGGAATCGTTGGGTAGGTCAAAGATATGGAAATCTACAAAGAGTTCAGGGTCGTTAATCTTAACGGGTATGACCCGCAAGATCCCTAAACAGTCGAGGACCCTTCCCGATATGAACCTTAGATGTTTCTGAGATGATGACCATGGTTCATCGGGAAGTTGACCTCGCACCAAGGAGCTAGAGATTATGTTGATTCCGAGGCTCGGGTCATACCCGATTTCTTTGTCCATGCCCATAACTTCACAAAAGATTGTTCGGATTCTCTTGGGCATTTTAACGACCTCGGTCGAGGCTTCCGCCTCATCTAGCCATTCCCGACTCTTGATGGCAGAGAGACAACCTTAGTACTCTCTTTGATATTCTAGTGCTTCCTTGTCGGGTGGTGGATCCTTTTGTTCTACACATTGTCCCCGTGGGAAACGTATGGCACAGTCGATGTCATCGAATAGACCATCGTCAAAATCGTAGGGAGTGGTGTAGAGTGGAGGATGGTAGTCCAGGATAGAGTAAGGTTGTGGTTCGAATTGAGCATCGGGTTCTGATGGAATGGAAGAGCTGATAGATTTGGATTGTTGGTATACAGGCTCTTTAGGTTTAGGCTGCTTCTCTTCTTCATCAGGGAGTTCGTCATAGACTCCAGTGTAAGAAGTGTCGTCGAGGATACGCTCTAGGACTATCCTCGCTTCACTAGGAGTCAAATGAAAAAACGACCCTTTTGCTTCACTAGGGACCAAATGAAAGAATGACCCTCCAGAAGCAGAGTCCAAGAAAGTGGCGGCTACGGGACAGAGGCCAAGGCTGAAGTGTTGTAAAACAACAGGTTCTGGTAGGCTTAGGTCTGGTCGGGATGCCAAGATTTGCTTGAAACGAGCCCAAGCATCTCCTAACGATTCTCCCTTTAATTGCTTAAAGTTGATAATTTCCGCTCGGAGACTGGCTACCTTGGAGACTGGGAAGAAATTCAGGCAGAATTTCTCCTTAAGAACTTCCCAGCTCCCGTCCATAGTGCCAACAGACAGAGAGTACCATTCCTTTGCTCCTCCCGTCAATGAGAACGGGAATAGATTCCATTTGAGTGTCTCTTGTGTCATGCCCGAAATGGTCATGCAAGAGCAGAGTTGCTCAAACTCGCGCAAATGCGCGTATGAACTCTCGGCATTCGTTCCTGAGAACGTTTGCTCACGAACCATAGCTATGAAGCCGGGACGTAGCTCATAGCCGGGTGTGGATATGGGATGTGATGATGGTGGTGGCTCCAAACAAGCGCCCTTTGGAGCCGAGTGTTGACGTAAGGTGAGAGTAGAATCCATGTGGTTGGTGGATGGTGGTGGGATACACGGACAACTTGGGTCAGAATCAGAACAACTACCATTCCCCGGCAATGGTGCCGAAAAGCTTGTTGGCAATCCTTATGGCCTACAGATAAATCCGCAAGCGAGCAGATCTTAGATGAAGCACACCTCTCTAAATGGTACTCTATCTATCTAGGCCAAGTGGTTAGAGATACAGCGGCTAAAGAGCTAGCATTAGTAGGTCTGGAATAAGTCTATTGCCTTCCTTTGGGACTACAGAGCCTCCGACACACAGAAAGGGATGAGAAGGGGTGCCGACTACCCTGAACCTTGGGTCCTAAGACACCGGAACTAACGTGATGGACTATAAAGACCGTAAGGGCAGTCACCACCTTACGGCTACCACCTCCGTTGCGACGGGTGTATTCTAAGGTTACTGGCAAGTCTAGGAATCACTCCTACACTAGTCAATAACTACTTATCTCCTATAGTAAGATAAGCACCCATGCTAAGCAACCAGTATACAGTTATACCAATCAACTAAGCACTGCACGGAGAACAAAACAAGTAAATGAATGTAAGAACTGAATGCTCAATTAATCAAAGAGATATACAAGTGTTACCAGACATGACCCGGATGTCACTCGAAGTGGAGCCACATCCGTAGAGGTACAGCAGGAAGAGGTACAGCAGGTGAAGGAGGGCCTCTATTTATAGCTCCCAGGGTCGGTTTGGAGGTTGGGTAACCGCCAAGGCTCCAGGGCATCTCCCTCCTAGATTCGGGCAAGGGATGGCGGTTCGGCCGAACCAGGGGGTTCGGCCAAACGTAGGATCAACCGACCTGGCCTCCAAGGGCCAGGATGCAGCCTTGGGAGGCGGTTGCCATCCTGGGGTCAGTTCGGCCGAATTTGTCCCTTCGGCCGAACTGGGCTGGAAGCCCGGGCCGACCCCCCGGCACCGCCTCTGGTCCAGGACCCTCCTGGGCTGCCTTCTGCTGATGTGGATCGTGTTGTTTGAGCCCAGAGATGACGTGTCGGTGGTTCAGGTTGTGTTGGCGGTCCTTGTTGGCGGTCGTTACAACCCAATTTCGACCACCAATACTCGGAAATAAATGAGGCTTATGCAACATTCCATGTACTTAGCTTTTATTTCTACTGGAGTTCCACGAGTTTTGGTGAGTGTCGCTTGTGCAGGTACAACAATGAGAAATGTGCGCTATAGGGGTCGGAAATGACCGATTCGGCCGAACGACATGTTCGGCCGGTTACCCCCCTTAGCCGTACAAGCCACCGGGAGCCGTCCACGTCACCGATGACTAAGCAGACACGATGTACGACACGTGGACGACCGCCAACACATACCGAAGCCCGCTAGTACACCAGAAGGCCTCCAACTCAGCCCAGACCGAGGAACTGACCTTCCCACCGACCCAGGAGGTGATCCAACACGTGGGAGGGACAAAGGCGGCGCAGAGGTCGGTTCGGCCGAACTTCCCGGGTTCGGCCGAACACCCCAGTTCGCCCGAACTGGCTCCACCGCATCAAAACCGACCTGGAGGAGAGATCAAGGCCGTAGAAGGTTGAGGCGGTGCATGTGGCACTTCGGCCGAACTCCTTGGTTCGCCCGAACCAGGAGATTCGCCCGAACGGCCCGGCACTGCCTCCCAGGTGCCTTGGCTGCCACTCTGCCTCCCACCGTCCTTGATCACTATAAATTGAGGCCCCTGGTCACTTGCAAGACACACAACACAAGAGGAAAAGAAGAGTAGGCGTCGCTAGGTCCCGCCACTCATATCAGTAGAAATTGGGAGAGAGGAGAGGTGAGCGTCCCGGAGAGGAGCCGAAGTGTCGGCCCCTCTTCTAGCTGTACCTCTACGGATGGGACTGCACTTCGAGTAACATCCGGGTCATGTCTGGTTCTCCTTGTGTCTCTCTCTGATTAATTGAGCATTCAGTTCTTACTTTCATTACTTGCATCGTTCTCCGTTCAGTGCTTAGTAGTATAGTATAATTGTATGCTAGCTGCTTAGCTTGAGTATTTATCTGTCTGCAGTAGATAAGTACTAGTCAACTAGTTTAGGCGTGGTGCCTGTACTTGAGACTAGCTTAGAATCCGCCCGTCGCAACGGATGTGGTAGCCATAAGGTGGTGACAGCCCTTACGGTCTTTGTAGCCCATCACGTTAGTTTCGGTGACTTAGGACCCAAAGTTCAGGGTAGTCAGCACCCCGTCTCATCCCTTTCTGTGTGTCGGAGGCTCTGTAGTCCCGAACCAAGTGTTTGTTCGTATCCTCTGAACTGCTCAGTAGTCGATAGAATACTCTTACCAGACTTGTACCCTCTCTACCCTCCTATCTCTTTTCTTCCTTCCTTGTTGTCGTCAACCCCTTTATCCATTCCATTTCATCTACTCCATCTACCTAGGACAACTCGGTTTAGGATTAGTGTACTTCTCATTCTCCGTGGAAATCGATACCTGGAATACTCCCGGGTGAAAGCTACATCGGTATCCGTCCGCTTGCGGATTTATTGTAACACCCAAAAATAGCCTATTTAAAATTTTTAGTAATTAATTAAATTATTTATTATCATGTTCATGTTTAATATAGGTTAAATAATTAATCTCTGGAAATTAAAACCAAATATAAGGTGTAGAAACATTTTTGTTGCATTCATGTTGCTGCATTGGTTTTTGTATTGCTTGTGGTTCAAACGAGAATTTGAATCTGATTCGAATTCATGATTGAACCGCTTTGTTTTGAGCTCTAGAAAAGTTGTTTCGGCCATAGTTCACTTCTGCACCTTAACCTCTTCTCTTGATCCACCTCTGCTCCCTCTACTCTCTTCCCCGGCCCAACCGCGCACAGCACTCCCTTTGGCCCAGCCCGCCTCGCTCAGCTGGCCCTGCACCAGCACCAGCCCAGCACCCGCGCTTTCCCCCTCGGCCCACTTCTCCTCCCCCTCTCCTTTTTCCTCCCCACCTGGGCCGCCAGCCCAGCCGCACCTTTCCTTTTTCCCACCACCGCTTCACTTCCGGCCCGGCAGCGGCCTGACTCGCTGCTCCCCCTCCTCCTCTCACTGACCGGTGGGCCCCGCCCGTCATCCCCTACCTCGGGCCAGCACCATAGACGGGCGTTTTCCCCCGAAGGAAACCGATCCCCACCTAAGGAAAGGGTGGCGCCGCCGGCTGCCGCCCCCGATTCGTGGCCCGTGCGCCAAGAAGCTCTCCCGGGGCTATAAAAGGAGCCTCTCCAGAGCCCCAAGGCCCTCATCCCACCCTCGCTCGAGCCCTAGAGCCGCAGCGCCCCCCCCTTCCACACAGCGCCGCCGCCGACGCCATTGGAGCTCGGGCACCGCCGGCCTTCACCGATTCGCCGGTGGAACACCACTCCGGCCCAGCCAACTACTCCAGGAGCATCGCGTGGTGGTGAGCACACTCCCAAGCCTCCTCTCTCCCGCTCTCGTGCTCCGTAGCCCATGCGCGGCCTCGCCGGAGTCCGCCTCCGCCGGTCGCCGTCGAGCGCCGCCCGTACCCTTTTCCCGACACCCAGAACCCCCTAGCAGCAATACTCGTAGTTCCCTGATCCTCTAGAGCCCAAACCCGTCCCTATTTGAGCCCCGACGAGCGCGCTCCGCCTCGCCGGAGTTGGATGCCCACCGATCGCCGCCATTGGTCGCCACCACCCCGTATCCGTCGACTTGATCATCCCCAGAGAGCTCGCCGTGCCGCCCCGGTCCCGTAGCACTTTTCCGCGTCGCAAATGGCGCCCTGTAGCGCCGGATTACCTCGACTCCGGCGAACTCCGCCGCCGACCCGAGCGGCGCCGCCGCGTTCTCAGTCGCCGCCGCCGGCCAACCCTCCCCAAACCCCCTCAACCGTTCGATTCGGATCCAGCAGTCCAGATCCGTTATGACCGAGTCAGCGTACCGGTCAACTGGGAGTTTCTTTCTAAAGAGCCCCCTGGTTTCTCCCTAATCAACCCACCATCCAGCGTAGTTCAAAAATAATTAGAACTAGGTCCTGTTTTATCCAAAACCCCCTGATCTTTTGAAAATTAACGCGCGCCGTCCTGAGCAGTAGTTTTTACGTGTTAGCCCTCGTAGTTATACGCTTAATTACGTATAGGTCCTCGGTTTTTCTCAGATTAGTCCCTGTAACTTAGAAACGCCATAACTTTCACGTTTTAGCTCCGAGTGTGATTCTTGCGCTCATGTGTTCGTAGCAAAGCGTAGATTATTTCTAAAACCTTATTTTGTACTGTTTTTACTGTTTGGTGTACTGTTCTAATAGAGTATATTTGTTTGCATGTATTGGCTTGTGTGGTGATTCGTGTCCAGTCGGTGAGCCGTTCGCGTTGGACTTTGAGTACGAGGATTTCCAGGAGCCGTACCAGCAGCAGCAGCAGCAGCCCTCCGAGGAAGGCAAGTTATAGCACGAACAATCCTTGCTACCTATCCACTATGTATTACATTATTTACATTCATACATTTAAATTGATGTACCCTAAGGATATTCCTAGTTTGTTATTCCTGTTACCTTGACTACCTTGGGTTATTGCATTATGGGTAGACTTTTGCTAGGCGCAGCTACTGTCACCTTTATTATTAATGTTAATCTTGACATACACTCTGCAGAGGTTTCACCCTTTACCCACCAGTCGCGTAAAAGTTCAAAGAACTTTGCACCCAACCACGCATCAACACTACCGAGGTGTGACGGCATAGGGACGCTACGAGGCCTTTCACAAGACACCCTAACAAGACAGTAGCCGCTATGGTAACATAGGCAGCATGGCCAAGGCACCGAGATTGACTGACTCCCTGAGCGCATCATAAGAGGGTCAATAGCGTCCAATGCGCGGCAACGCATGCCAACAGAAAGTAAAAGCGCAACGTGCGGAGTTCCAACGCGAGGACTCCCACACGGGACTGTGTCTCACACGGGGACATAGCCGACGGACCGTCCGCCCTCGGTGGATCAACCATACTCTCACCCATGCTTCCCACCACGCCGCTGGCCCGTCGGTAACTACTGTCAAGCTAGAGCCGTACAAGCTACTTGTCCAAGACCAGAGCCATTATAGTTCTGGCGGTGGCAACAGGCTCCTGGGTTTCCGCTTTAAGAAACGGTCCTTAGGAGAGACACTAGGGCCTGGCACGCAGCTGACGCCCTAGTTCCCTTAACCATGTTGCTAAAAAGCATATTTTAACATTTAAGTTGCAGTGACCATTATATCAGAAGATTAACAGTAATAGTAAAGGTGAGAGAGGGAGAGAGCTCCTAGCAGAATTTTTCTGAGTGAATGAGTGTGTGAGGAGCTCACAAGCTTGCACCAACATTTATAGTATGTCTTGATCCACCGAGGACGGGTGATCCGTCGGCTATGTCCCCGTGAGGCACAGTCCCGTGTGGGAGTCTCAGAGATTGAGAACTCCACACGTTGCGCTTTTATTTATGTTGTTGGTATGTTTTGTTGCGCGTTGGACGCCATTGACCCCCCATGGTGAGACTCCATAGGCGTATAGAACCAGCTACAGAATGCTCCAGCTCAGCGCAACCCGGTACAACAAGGCCCCGTTCAACGCCCCAACCCCGTCAACAACACGCCAGTGGCCCCCATAGTGTGCTATCACTGTGGAGAGCAGGGGCTGTGCGTGGTTGGGTGCAAAGTTCTTTTGAACTTTTACACGATTGGTGGGTAAAGGGTGAAACCTCTGCAGAGTGTACAATCTATCATGATAGCCTTGCTCAGGGTCACGAGCGGCCTGGATCCTTTTTGATTAGAACTTGATGGTTATTATTATTGTTGTTTAATGTCACTTACACTATTTAATTGGGTTACAACTGGTAGTCCATTCACTTGTAGGAACCAACTAAAAGTGCTAATGCAGTTAAGCCGTGTCCATCTTCTGGACGCCTTGGAAAGACTCTTCCTAGAGTGCGCCCACCAATCAGACCAGCTTTCCTCCGCCCGTCCTGGGCAAAATTGCTGCCATTGCCAGGCCTGCAAGACATGGAACCAGACCTCCCTCGAGTACGGGCACTAGGGGTGGGCGTTCGGGTTACCGGGAAAATCCGGGTCGGGATTTTCGGGTTTTAAAAAATTCGGGGTTTGAAAATTGAAACCCGAAATTTGTTCATAAAAGTTCAGATCGGGTTTTTGATAATTTCGGGTTACCTCATTTAATAAAGCATTTATTTTCAGCATTTGTGTCTCTGTTATCATATTTGTTGACTATATGTGTTCTATGGACTTCCTGGGCACACATATAGTAGCATTCGAGTTTCTGTGTAAACCCGGGTGTGACATTTATCTGTAGGCCGTAAGGAGTGCCAACAAGCTTTCTGGCGCAGTTGCCGGGGAACGGTAGCTATTCTGATTCCGAACCCAAGTTGTCCGTGTATCCCACCACCATCCACCATCCATATGGATCCCACTCTTACCTTACGCCAACACTCGGCTCCAAAGGGCGCTTGTTTGGAGCCACCACCATCATCACATCCCATATCCACACCCGGCTATGAGCTACGTCCCGGCTTCATAGCCATGGTTCGTGAGCAATCGTTCTCAGGAACGAAGGCCGAGAGTCCATACGCGCATTTGCGCGAGTTTGAGAAACTCTGCTCGTGCCTGACCATTGCGGGCATGACACAAGAGACACTCAAATGGAAGCTATTCCCGTTCTCATTAACGGGAGGAGCGAAGAAATGGTACTCTCTGGCTGTCGGTACTATGGAAGGGAGTTGGGAGACTCTTAGAGAAAAATTCTGTCTAAATTTCTTCCCAATCTCCAAGGTAGCTAGCCTTCGAATCGAAGTTCTTACCTTTAAGCAATTAAAGGGAGAATCGTTAGGAGCTGCTTGGGCTCGTTTCAAGCAAATCTTGGCATCCGGACCAGACCTAGGCCTATCTGAACCTATCATTCTCCAACATTTCAGCCTTGGCCTCTGTCCCGCAGCCGCCACTTTCTTGGACTCTGCTTCAAAAGGGTCATTTTTTCATTTGACTCCGGGTGAAGCGAGGATACTCCTGGAGCATATCCTGGACGACACTCCCTACACTGGAGTCTATGACGAACTCCCTGAAGAAGAAGAGAAGCAGCCTAAACCTAAAGAGCCTGTACACCAACAATCCAAATCTATCAGCTCTTCCATTCCATCAGAACCCGACGCTCAATTCGAACCACAACCTTACTCTAGCCTGGACTACTATCCTCCTTTCTACACCACTCCCTATACTCGGCTCTTCCATTCCGAACCCAAGTTGTCTGTGTACCCCACCACCATCCATTATATGGATTCCACCCTCACCTTACGCCAACACTCGGCTCCAAAGGGCGATTGTTTTGAGCCACCACCATCATCACATCCCATATCCACACCCGGCTATGAGCTGCGTCCCGGCTTCATAGCCATGGTTCGTGAGCAATCGTTCTCAGGAACGCGTGACGAGAGTCCATACGCGCATTTGCGCGAGTTTGAGCAACTCTGCCTGTGCCTAACCATTGCGGGCATAACACAAGAGACACTCAAATGGAAGCTATTCCCGTTCTCATTAACGGGAGGAGCGAAGAAATGGTACTCTCTGGCTGTCAGTACTATGGAAGGGAGTTGGGAAACTCTCAGAGAGAAATTCTGCCTAAATTTCTTCCCAATTTCCAAGGAGTCTCCAAGGTAGCTAGTCTCCGAGCGGAAATCATTAACTTTAAGCAATTAAAGGGAGAATCGTTAGGAGCTGCCTGGGCTCGTTTCAAGCAAATCTTGGCATCCGGACCAGACCTAAGCCTACCAGAACCTGTTGTTTTACAACACTTTAGCCTTGGCCTCTGTCCCGTAGCCACCACTTTCTTGGACTCTGCTTCAAAAGGGTCGTTTTTTCATTTGACTCCTAGTGAAGCGAGGATAGTCCTGGAGCATATCCTGGACGACACTCCCTACACTGGAGTCTATGACGAACTCCCTGATGAAGAAGAGAAGCAGCCTAAACCTGAAGAGCCTGTACACCAACAATCCAAATCTATCAGCTCTTCCATTCCATCAGAACCCGACGCTCAATTCGAACCACAACCTTACTCTAGCCTGGACTACTATCCTCCTTTCTACACCACTCCCTACGATTTTGACGATGGTCTCTTCGATGACATCGACTGTGCCATACGTTTCCCATGGGGACAATGTGTAGAGCAAAAGGATCCAGCACCCGACAAGGAAGCTCTAGAATATCAAAGAGAGTACTTAGGTCATCTCTCTGCCATCAAGAGTCGGGACTGGCTAGAGGTGGCGGAAGCCTCGACCGAGGTCGTTAAAATGCCCAAGAGAATCCGAACAATCTTTTGTGAAGTTATGGGCATGGACAATAAAATCGGGTATGACCCGAGCCTCGGAATCAACATAATCTCTAGCTCTTTGGTGCGAGCTCAACTCCACGGAGAAGAACTTGTTCCAATCTCTTATTCTTACACCTTGAACACACCTATAGAGTGGGAGCTGGATCCTGATCCTAAAGAGGAGGTCTTGTCAACATCCTTGATAGACTTAGAGCAACCTTTCCTAGAAGAAGATGCCCAATCCCTTATGGAGGAAGAAGACATTCATCCTCCAATCGAGCCTAAGCCTCTTTCCTCTGGATTGAAGTGTTCTTCCCTCTTTAAGGACGAACACGCTCCAGTGACCATCAGTGATAAACCCCCTGGAACCCAACCGAGTTCCATGGTCCTGGAGGAGGATCGATCAGTCTCAGGACACCCGATCCAAGATTTCAATGGGTTTACTCCTAACCTTCATACACATCATATCCCTGTCTCATCTTACCTTGGGATCGCTAGGCAATTGTCACGGAGATTCGTCTTTGATCGGGGAAAGACTAGATTCAAAGCCAAAAGCCATCATCTTCCCCTGTCGTACACCTCCCACGAGTAAAAGGGTATTCATAGTTTCCTTGGCCGCACCGGGCTTTATAGGTGTTTCATCGAAAATTTCTCTCAAAAAGCCCGGTCGTTGACCAATCTCTTAGCCAAGGAAACCCCTCTCTTCTCTGATCAAGAGTGCTCTTTCACACCCTCAAGGAAGCACTCAGTTTCGCTCCTATCATCCAGTCCTACGACTAGAGCAATCCACTAGATATCATGTGTGATGCGAGCGATTTTGCCATAGGAGCTGTTGTGGGCCAAACGAAGGACAAGAAGCATTATGCTCACTGGCCCCAGCTCAGCTATACAACCACAAAAAAAGGAACTCTTAGCAGTTGTGTTTGTTGTAGACAAATTCATGTCCTACCAAGTTGGGGCTAAGGTCATAGTCTATTCAGACCGTACTGCTCTGAAGTATCTCTTGGCCAAAAAGGATGCGAACCCAAGACTCATCCGTTGGGTCTGTCTTGGGTACAAGTCCCGTTTGATCTTCGCATCAGCGATTGTCTTATGGGGTGATATGCTCCTCAAGGTCACTAGAGCCGTGGTACGCCACCATAGTTGACTTCACGGTGTTAGGGTATGTCCCATCAGGTGAAAATAGGAAAAATATTGGTTTACGAGAACAGACATCACCAATGGGACAACCCGTATCTCTTCTGGATACAAAATGGACTCAAACGATGCATACCTGCACCTGAGGCACATAAAACCTGGGAGAGATATCCTGGAGCACCTTATGAAGGACATTATGGAGCGTTCAGAACGAAGGTCTGGCAATATGGAGATGCTAAGGAATTTACCAAGAGATGCCCACACTGCCAGAAACACGGGAAAGAGACGCAAAGCCACCTCACCAGTAATATTCAGTAGAAATCTTTGATGTAAGGGGAATAGACCCCATGGGTCCTTTCCCTAACTCAGAGAACTACGAGTTTATTCTGGTAGCCGTAGATAGCGTCTCTAACTGGGTAGAAGCCAAGCCCTATCGATCCGCAGCCACTAGGCACGCTGAGCAAATGACCCATGAAAACATCTTTCCTCGCTTTGGCGTCCTGGGCTAGTCATAGGGGCTCCCATCTCATTGACTCCATCTCCCGGAAATATCTAAGCTTGGGGGAGCCGTATTCTATAGCCACACATTCTCACCCCCGAACTAGTGGTCAAGCAGAACATCCAACACTCACATCAAGAACATTCTGCAAAAAGATCGTCAATGAGATAGGTGGGCACTAGAGAGATAGACTTCGTAAAAGCACTTTGGGCAAACTAGACAACTCTAGTTTGGGCGGACAATTCGGCCAAACCATGTTGGTTCGACCGAAGGAACCCTCTTTTGCCCCTTGAGCGTCCTTTTGGACCCTTGATCCTATCTCTATCCCATCATGTCTTGAAGTCGCTAGGAAATGTTGGGAAAGCTGCTTGTCGATCTCAAGTCAGAAACCATCCTCCAGCACTTTCCCGAACACGACCAAGTGTTCACATTTCCCAGCCACCATCCTTGTCCAAAGACCTTTCCTCACCCAAGGGTTCCCTCTCCAAGACTATCATGAGCAAAACTGTCAAAACCCCTAAAGCCATCCGATTGAACATCCCGAGGAGGAGGAAGAAGAGGAGCCCATGGATAAAGAGCCTGAATAGAGATCTGGTGCAAACACACCAGAAAATTTAACAATCTCGGTGAGAAGGTCACCGAAGGCGAGCCTTGTCAGATGGACAAGGATGACAAGATCAACGTCCTCTGCCAAGTACTCACAGCCAAATTCAAGAGGCTCACCAAAGCCACATGACATCTAGACCTTTACGATCCATCTATAGAGTAGATGTTGTGTGGTTGTATCTTTTAGAGCACCATTAGTTTCAATTTATTTCTTTTTTTCAATTTCCCTTTGCTCAAATCATTGTTTAGGAGGTGCCCTGTTTAATAAAAAGATACATGAGTACAGGCATGACACAGTGGAGGAACAGGACGAGAACGAGCAGGCCGACCAGCTAACTCAGTACCTTTCAAGGTTGAATCCCTACCAGTGAAGAGTACAAGCATGGGGGAGGATCCCCATCAGGTAAGTTCCGAATTACTCAGCACTTTGGTCATTCAATTGAAAATCGTCTGCTTGCGGATTTATCTGTAGGCCGTAAGGAGTGGCAACAGTTATCGCCAAAGATGGAGCTGAGTTTCTATGAATGAAACATATGCCTCTCACTTTGGAAATGATGAATAGTTGCTCTGTCATTAATTTTGCTAGTACTTTGTTGCAACTAGTTGCTTGACTATGCTTGAGTTATTTGGCATGAGTAGAAATGAACCTGAAAACCTTGTGGGAGCATTGGCTTTATTCCAAGTCTAGGTTGTTGTGGGGATTGATATAGTGAGACTGTGTTTGAATTCTATTTCCGCCCTTAGTATGGTGAAAATCTCGGATGTCTATGCTTTCAAAAATAAAACAAAGTTCCTCATTGGTCATAATTCCTACCAGAGCCATATGATAGGATTAGTTCTAAACTTTCTACCATATGTTGCTTGTCATCTTAGTGAGCTCTGTCAAATTGTTGTGACCTTAGTGAGGAATCTTTCATGCTTCTAAGATCTAGATTCACATACACTCCACCTCCCACTTGCAATTCCTACACTGGGAGTTAGCAAAACCAAGCCATCATTCATCCCATAAAATAAATTTCATGTTCTTTGATTCCCTCTCCGAATATCTTTGAAGTAGAGGCATGGGCTATGCAAAAAAAAGAGAAAAAAAAGCATGCCAAGTGGCATGGCAACAATATGAGAAAAAGAAAAGCATGCCAAAAAGGCATGGCAAAAAAAAATGAATAATAAAAGATAGCCCATGCTCTCGAAAAATAAATAAAGGAGAGGAAGAATCATTCCATGAAGTTCTACCAAATTCCACTCCACCTATTCCACTCCGCATATTCCACACACTTGCACTTCTCGATCTAAGAGTGTGAATTGATTCTCCTAAGGTCCGGTTTTTGACTTAGCAAAATATATGATGCTTGTATGCCTTCATTCTTTGTCCTTGAGCCACACAAAAAGCCAAATTAGATGTTAGGATGAAAAGAAGGCAAAGCCTTTGGTGAGGATTCAAATACACTTGAGCGTTATCTTTTCATAAAAGGGTGAAAACTCCGAGATAGGATCCTGAAAAGAGTAGGGTGGAATAAACTAAGTTAAACTGTTCATTCTTTCAACCGCCCAAGATAAGGAGATTGCTATAAGCCCCATAGGTAAAATGGTGAATTAATACCTTGCTAGTAATTCAAGTAAATTTGAGTACTAGTTGTTTATAAAGCTACCTCCAACGGACACAAGGTGAAAGGGTGTTTCCGGATTCCACCGAGGACGGGCTATCCGTCGGCTAGGTCACGTTAGACCCAGTCCCATGTTGGGAGTTGTTGGCGGTCGTTACAACCCAAATTCGATCACCAATACGCGGGAATAACTGAGAGACTATGCAACATTCCATGTAGTTAGGTTTTATTTCTAATGGAGTTCCACGAGTTTTGGTGAGTGTCGCTTGTGCAGGTACAACAACGAGAAATGTGTGCTATAGGGGTCGGAAATGACCGATTCAGCCGAACGACATGTTCGGTCGGTTACCCCCTTAGCCGTACAAGCCACCGGGAGCCGTCCACGTCACCGATGACTAAGAAGACACGATGTACGACACGTGGACGACCGCCAACACATATCGAAGCCCGCCAGTAAACCAGAAGGCCTCCAACTCAGCCCAGACCAAGGAACCGACCTTCCCACCGACCCAGGAGGTGATCCAACACGTGGGAGGGACAAAGGCGGCGCAGAGGTCGGTTCGGCCGAACTTCCCGGGGTCGGCCGAACCCCCCAGTTCGCCCGAACTGGCTCCACCGCCTCAAAACCGACCTGGAGGAGAGATCAAGGCCGTAGAAGGTTGAGGCAGTGCACGTGGCACTTCGGCCGAACTCCTTGGTTCGCCCGAACCAGGAGATTCGCCCGAATGGCCCGGCACCGCCTCCTAGCTGCCTTGGCTGCCACTCTGCCTCCCACCGTCCTTGATCACTATAAATTGAGGCCCCTGGTCACTTGCAAGACACACAACACAAGAGGAAAAGAAAAGTACCTGAGTGCTTATCTGTCTGCAGTAGATAAGTATTAGTCAACTAGTTTAGGCGTGGTGCCTGTACTTGAGACTAGCTTAGAATCCGCCCGTCGCAACGGAGGTGGTAGCCGTAAGGTGGTGACAGCCCTTACGGTCTTTGTAGCCCATCATGTTACTAAATGCGTAACTACACTATTAGACACATTTTATGTGTCTATAAAAATGTATCAATATGTGTAGATATGCCTATAGTGTGTCTATAAAATGTCTTTTCCCACTATAGACACGCTTAAAGAATTCGTGTCTATAACGTCTGACACGGTGCATACGAAGACGCTTCTGATACGCTTTATGTAAACATGTCTACAGTGCTGTAGAGACGAAATAAAACGTGTCTAGCTCTGAATATAGCGTAGCTACGAGGGGGGTATTCTAGTAGTTATCTCTTTAAAGATTTAAAGGGTCTATTAACATTAGAAATCCACATATATCATAGTGTTACTCCTTATTTTTCTCAATGGGTTTTGAAGGAGCTTTTGCCTTGTATATCAATATATTTTGGTTTTCCTTCCTATAGGTTTTTCTAAAGATTTAAGATTAGAATTGTTGAATAGCAAAGATTTTATAGAACCAATTGATCAAGGGGGTGTTAAGATTAATTAGTTTAGTGATCAATTAGGATAATTAGTATAACTGCTACCAACAGTTTCCGTAGAATCATGCATCTTCAACAGGCACCCTTTGGGGATTGTATATATATGTACACTGTTCAATAATAATGTAATTTTTGTTTTCCAAAAAGTCAAGAAATTTTAAATTTAGATAAATTTGTACAAATAAATACTAATATTTATGTTTCTAAATAAATTTAGTATAAAAATACATTTTATTTTATATAAATTTAGTTACATTTAAAAATGACTAGATTCTTAAGAAACGAGAATTAAACTTTTTTTAAACTAAGGGACTATAATTGTTGCAATAACCCATGGATCTTTGGAATTATCGAAAACTCTTGGATAATTGCTGCAGCGCGTATTTGGACGATTGAAAAGCCAGAAGAAAGATACGGAAAAATGAAAGAGTAGATTATTAGCTATAAAATGAACCAAAATTAAAAATAATGAAACAAAATGGTATTTGTAAGAAAATGAAATAACACAATGCGACCTTCTGGGCCACGCGCGCACGCGGAAGCTACCCTTTGCTTTTGAGCTGCGCCTATCGTCTCGGACAACGACGCAAAGAAACAAAACCTACATTTCAGGATGCAGCTTTTATCGGGTTGGACCAATGACCTAGTACCCAAAATGCGAAGTTTGGTGTAAATATCCAATGGGCCGGCTCATAAAATTTTGATGTTAAGGAGTGCCAAATAAACTAGGTCGTTTGGGTAACTATTGCACATGTACCTAGTACTCTCTCCCAGCTCCCCCCTTGGTGCGGCGGCGGTACCACCATTCGTCGCCTTCCTCGCACCGCCCGAGTCCCACGTCATCGCCAACCTCACATCCGCGCCTGTCTTCACTAGGCGCTAGCGCCTTCCTGTCCTCGGTGCCCTGCCTCGCCGGAGCGCCGCCGCGTTCCGGCAGCCACCCGCCTCCGTTCCATTGCTCCCAGAGGTCGATCGTCACCCCGCGTTGGTCGAGGACCAGGTTTCGGGGCAATCGGGCTCTGCCTCTGACGAAGGCAATTAAGGCTAGCTTAGCTCGCTATTGGCTTTCGATTCTGGCTCAGACCGCGCCACGCCATCGATGAGGCCTCGCCGGCGCCGTTCTGGAATCTGGACTGGACCATCCTCTCAACCCGTGTTCTGCAGCCCCATGCGTTCAAGGTTTCATGTTCAATTGAGAATGAGCCAGCACCCGCCTTTAAATTAGTTGTTGTTCCATCCCTGCAGCACGTTCCATATATGTTTCGGCTTTCGATTCTTCAGTTTCCACTGCTGCTGCAAGTATCGTCTTTTCTGGAACTACTAAAGGTATTAAATAGCGTTTGTAGCGCCCGCAATAGCAGCCGCTATAGCGGTAGCGAACCTCTACCGCTACCGTTACAAGGTAGCGGACCCAAGATAGCATGTTTGGACTTAGCGGCCACTATTGCACTTAGCGTATACTATTACAGGCTGCTATTGTACTTAGCACCCGCTATTGCGCCTGCTATTACTCTTGTTAAACCGTATTGACTATGTTGATGGTTGAAGTACCAAAAAACGATGGATGAAAAAAAACAAGAATATTAAAAATAGTAATTTAGGCTATGTCGAAGAATAAAGGATCACAAATTATTTTTTTATGATTATTTAAGTAAATTTGATGTTAATATTCATGTATGCTCTAAATTTCGACTATTTTTGTTAAATTACGCTATTTGGACTTAGCGTCCGTTATAGCACCCGCTATGCGCCATACAAACCAAATTCGCTATGACACCGCTATTCGCTATTTAGTACCTGAAGAACCGTTAGCACATTGGTTCAGAACGATCTGAATTGGCTCTGTAGTAGCTGCTCATCCGTTCTGTTGATATGCGTTCATATACTCGGTTGTTACTTTGACAATAGAAATGATGTCCGTTCTCTGCAGATTTTTCAGCTTATGTTTGATTTTTAGTGCTCGATTATGGAGAATCTAATTATAAGAATCATCTGACTTTTAGATTTCTCAAAATAGAACCATGAAAATTGGAAATAGAATTGTGTCGTTTCGGTCGCTAACGCTGAGTGATTTTTGATCGGACGCCGGAATTATAGTTTGTTGTTGGCTTCGTCGGTTTTGGATGATTGATTCGACTTGGACCTTTCGTTACGGTGTGTACATGAATTCTTCAATTAATCACTGTCATGGTCACAAAATCCAATGCATCCAGCACGAT
Source organism: Echinochloa crus-galli (assembly GCA_900205405.1). Classification (NCBI taxonomy): domain Eukaryota; kingdom Viridiplantae; phylum Streptophyta; class Magnoliopsida; order Poales; family Poaceae; genus Echinochloa; species Echinochloa crus-galli. The sequence goes on along the minus strand of OAMR01000499.1, from coordinate 816,296 downwards.
TGGACCAGCGAGGACACGAGAGATCTACCCTATTTTTGCGGATAAGATCATCTAAACACTGCCACACTTTGGTTCAACATTAAGATAACTGGACTACCGAAGAAAAACGCAAGTACCAAGCTAGGCAAATAATGGCACACAAAAATAGTCCAATTTAAGACCTTAATAAGATAACTTCATCTTTAAATAGTTAGGCTACATGTCATCCTGTGGTTTGGATGGTAATGTATGTAAATGAAACAGCTAACATTACAGAATTTCTATTAGGTGAAATACCGGATTTAAAAGTGAAGGGCGCTGGACCAACAGCGGCCACACATAAGCTTGGAAGGTAAGTGCACAAAGTAACCCATCAGCTGAGCTTCATTGCAGCAATGTTCTTCGCAAGTTCCATGGCCTCCTTGAGCTGAGAAGCATCACTTCCCTGCAGTATGAGCAATTGTATAATCGTCAGGTTATTCTAGATATCCATGTACTTCACTCACGCTCTGCCACTTGGAGAAACTGTGGAATGGCGTGCATTCTCACCTGGCCCTGGGCAACGCCATTCTTGCCACCACCACCTCTTCCCTTGAGAGGTGCAATTGAAGGTGTTAGCCAATCCAACACCTTCAAGCCACTGGAAGTGTTGGGTGGCACACCGGCGTAGATAACAGCTTTGTTTGATGCCTCATCTGTGCTGAATAGCATTATAGGCAAACTCTGGGCAAGATGAATACTGTTAGTTCACCAGGATATTCAAATTGACAGGGTTAAAACAAGGGAACAAGATACAACATAATTTGAGCAAACAAGAACAATGTAGTGTACGCTAACCTTTTGGTCCATGACCTTGATAACTGCTTCCCGGACAGCAGTGGTATCAAGACCCACATCAACATGAGTAACGCAGAAGAGCTTCTTTTCGGAAAGAGCAGCTTCAGCTGCATCCAATGCAGTCTTGATAGCCTTTTGAATATTCTGTTCACCCATTTTCTTCTTGGCCTTCCTAAGTTGATCCTGCAACATGCAATAGTTGCAATCAGCTATCACAAAAATCGTAAGTAACTGTTATTTCTTCCAGGGAGAGGAATCACATTTGACATCTAAAAGACAAGCATATTGACAGACCTCCAACTTGGAAACTTTGCCTCTTAGATCAGCTTTTCTGGCTGCAGGGATGGCAGCTGCATCCAGTTTATTCTTGATGGAAGCAATTTTCTGACAAGGAACATCATAGTTAGATAGTAACCTTGCAAAATGTCCTCAAAGTACAATGGTACACTTTTGACCTTAATCTTAACACATGTAAAAAGCTGCAGAGAGACTAATTATAAATGGAAGAGACATAAATCAGAAAATATTTTATGTGTTATTTCTTCCTTAAAAAGACCACATTTCTGCCTTTATATTGTAATAATACCCTATTTATCAAACAATCTGCAGCTCACAATACAGGGCACAAACCACAAACACAAATATAAAAGCTTCATACCTTCTCCAATATCGCACCCTCCAATTGAGATGCTTCATTGAGGTCACATTCAATAGATGAGGCTAATTCCATAGCCTCAGCGGCACATCCAGCAGTAACAGCTGTTATCCTCCTAACACCTTTTGCGATACCCTCTTCAGATAAAAGCGCAAATGCTTTGGCATCTCTTGTGTTCGAGATATGTGTACCTGACACATATACATAAAACCTTAGAATTCCTTATAACGAATACTGAAGTGCATGCCATATAGGGTTGTAAACATACCTCCACACAGTTCAGTTGAAATAGATAGCCACTCTTTTTTCTCTGGATTTGCAAGTAGATCTTCCACCTTGCGGCCAACTGATACAACTCTTACTGGATCGGGGTAAATCTACAAAACCCAAATGTATATATTACAAAGACATGACACATATGAAATGTCAAGATGAGTTAAAAAAACTTACTTCGCCGAACACAGCTCGTAAACCATTTATGCGCTTTGCGTCTGCTAATTTTATTTCACTAGCATATACATTCAGCTCATCCTTTATTTGTTGGTTCACTATAGACTCAATCTTTCTCAAATCTTCAGGCTGAACCGGTTTCCCTGTTATGAACCAAATGTTGAGTTGACAAGCTTTGAACCAAACGTTGAGTTGACAAGCTTTGAAAATACACATATGAATGAAAGCAATATGAAAAGAAACATGATACCATGAGAAAAATCAAATCTCAGCTTCTCGGGTAGAACTATTGAGCCTTTCTGGTCAACATGATCACCAAGTACTTCCTGCACACACAAGAATAAAGAGTGAAATGAAAAAGAGAGAAGGAGAGGTTATATAAGTTTTATACAGGCTAGAAACGAACCCTCAGAGCAAAGTTGAGCATATGTGTACACGTGTGATTTGGAGCAATTAGAGTACGGCGGTCGTAATCAACCTATCAAAGGTAACATCAGTATAAAAATCAGTGTAAAAATGAATTACAGATGAACTAGTTCGCTTAAGGCTGTCAGTAAAAACTCACCTTGCATGTTACACTATCGCCAACAGATAAAGCTCTAGAACCTTCTGTAAATGAACCGATATGCAAAACGTAGCCAGCAAACACTTGGACATTATTCACATTGAAAGTTCCAAATGATCCTTCAATTCTACCAGTGTCATATATCTGCCAGAAGGTTTGTGAGTGAACTCTTCAGAAAATCAGCAAATGTAATATAAAACTATTGAAAACAAACACGTAACTTGGGACCCATAGAGGCAAACTTCAATATTTCCACAACATATTATGCTTCTAAATTTCAGACAAGATTGAATTATCAACTTAGGGCATGCTTGGTTACACAGCAGAGGCAGAACCTTTTTATTTATACCAGTCATTACTGATTTCTTCAAGGTTCTACTTACTATGGCTCCAAGTATGCTTTTAACCATTACCTTCGTCCTTCAATGCAAGAACAAGTAAAAAGATTCTTTGTGTTTCAAATGTGAAATCGGAACATGACCTTAAAGAAGAAACATGTTATGAAATTTTTGCAAAGACACTTTTTATCAGCACGATGGTTTGGCAAATCAGAGAAAGTCCTAAACTGCACCACAGCTAGCTCTGACTACATTGGTAACAACCAAAACTGCCTGAAAATGTGACTTCAAAGTTTGAATTAAATATGCCAGCCTGATGAAAAACAGTCTAACAGATAGGAACCAATCTAAACAAGGCAAAGACAAGCAAAACTTGTCTCTGCAACTTCATGCTTTCAGATTTTATATCCACATAGATGTAGCATGTAAAACCTATAACTGGCGTTCTAATCTTAGAGCTTAATGGGGTGAATGGCAAAACAACACCAAATACTCAATCTGTTCTATATCAAATATTGTGTAATCCAAAAGTTGTACCTGACCACCCTGTTCTGCATAGAAGCTTGTAGTTTCCAAGACAAGGCCAAAGTCCTTGTAACCAGATGCAGTATCTATGTATTCTGAGCCAGTATAGATGGCCTTGACCACACTTCCATGTTCCTGCAAAATCGATGTGGTAAGAATAGAAGACCACAATAAATAACAGCCATCACCGAATCAGGAACGGCCAACAGAAGAAGTGTGACAATAACAACAAAAGTTAAAGTGGCATCTAACCTTGGGCCACATGAACTTTGGGCTATCATCTGTGCTGGCAAGCCCCTGGTTGCGCAGCTGTGCTGTAGCATTGGCATCCATAACAATAGAATTCCCTCCAGCCTGCAAAAAAAAAGGTGAAATACAAACAAACAACCTTTGTTGTATGAATTCAATCAAAAAGATACTAAATAAAAAATAAGGTGCCCAATCAAATGATAAAAAAGTAAAAATAAATAAAGATGGCATAGCACCACAATAAACTTTTCAGGATCAATTTATACACTTGTTAGAGGGGGTATGGCAGGTGCTAAGGGTCTTTCTCAGCTCACTGTCAGAGGAGTGGGCTAATCCTAGGTGTGGTCGGTTTCTGTGGGGTTTTTTCACCCCTCAGATGATAGGTGGTTTGGCTTAGGGATGTGTGTGTTTGTTTGTGTCTGTGGGTGTTGTGGGTGTTCATGTGAGTCTATGTTAGACTCTTCTTCTTATTGAATTTCTGATCAAAACATGGGCAAGCTAAAATGTGAAACTAACCTCAGTCAAATCAATCGGGTAACCATAGGTATCCCACAGGATAAATGCATCCTGAATGAACAAATTAATTAGTTCAGCATACCAAAAAGAGAATAATGTAAACTTGCATAATTCACTAGGGCTTCCAATTTAAGGTTTACAAACATTGTATCATCTAAGGATGAGTTCTATGTGGTAAACTACAAGTTCATATTTTTAAGTAAGAAGATGAGAGAATTATTGTTAGTACTGAACATAAGATCAAGTTCAGATTGTAGTATAGGATTTCTGACGAGTTTATTAGGTCCACCAAAAGTGAAGCCTAACCATTCAAGAGGAACGAATAAACTAGTTCTTATCTGACAAGAAGCATCTAACATATGATGGTTTCCTTTCAAGTATCAGCACAATGACTTCAATGAGCCACACTGAAATTCAATTAATCATGCAGCACAAGTAGGAAAATAACTTGTTTAGATTGCTTGAACTACTTAAAGTCCTGTCACTGGGTCCACAACAGGGGACTTAGGAGGATGGCTTCATCATCGGCAACAAGAAATATATATTTCCCCTAGACATGGGACCTTTGGATATGATAGTTTTGGGAGATATGAGACATGGGAACAAGATATGATAGTTTTGGGAGATATGAGAGCAGGCCTTAATTCTCTGATCATTTTGGGAGGATGGACCTTTGGAAGCACCGGAATGATTGTGTCTTCGAGGGGGCCTCTCCAAATGTGGCTGCTGCTCTGAGCTTGGCGAAGGAAGAAGCCCAGCTGTGGGGTATGGCAGGTGCTAAGGGTCTTTCTCAGCTCACTGTCAGAGGAGTGGGCTAATCCTAGGTGTGGTCGGTTTCTGTGGGGTTTTTTCACCCCTCAGATGATAGGTGGTTTGGCTTAGGGATGTGTGTGTTTGTTTGTGTCTGTGGGTGTTGTGGGTGTTCATGTGAGTCTATGTTAGACTCTTCTTCTATTAATACAATGATACACAGTTCTCCTGCGTCGAGAAAAAACACTTGAGAACAAGAAACAAATGTCACAGAGACCAGAATAGACAGAAACAAGTAATGCAACAAAATTCAACAACAAACATCTTCCAGAGAAAAAGAACTGAGTGTTGTAGTGGAATCCAAAAAACACTTGCCTGACCACTAAGCACTGTCCCGCCATTCTCCTTAACAGCATCTGCAGCTTTCTTAAATTTTTCATAACCCTGCAAATACAATCAATATCACAAATGTTAACAGGGCTAGGCAAAGGTGGAGAAAAATAGAATAGATGTTGGGCAGTTGCAAAGAAATAATGAACCAGATATTAATTTTAGCTGTCAGCTTTTGTTCTCTGCTTTAATACAGATATAGAAAGAAAATAGATGATTTTTCTTGAACGCGCAGGAGATTTGTGTGTCATTATGTAAAAGAAAGGGGTAGAACCCCAACTAGACTACAGACACCCACACAAATGGATTCATCTTATAGCACTACCCTCAATATGATGTAAACACTAATCTGCCACGATTAAACATTCATCCAATGTAAACTTGGCTAAAGGTGCAATAGTTGAGCAAATCCTTCTGGAAAAAAAACTTACCTTTGCTAGAGTGTTCTCAAAACTTTCTTCTTCATCTCTAATTATATCCTGGATCTTCTTTTCATTTTCTTTTAGCTCAGGAAACACATCACCCATCACTTGGACAAAAACAGGAACAAGGCTGTTCAAGAAAGATTGTGACTTAAGGGGTAATCGCATGCCATAATTGCAACGAACACAAGTTCTGTTTTTTTAAATATAAGTAGAGTTGTTGCCATTGGTCTAGTATTAACATTTTTGCCAATAATCCAAATGATCAACAAATAGCATGTACTGTAATATGTTGCACTACTCTCACAGCTTACATATGCTGACTCACTGTAATTTGATGTACTCAATGTGCATTTAACCATCATATATAGAAAGAGGAACCCATACAACCAATATCATATAATTAATGCTAGCCTCATATTACGCCAATTTGGTATTCATCTCAAGAGTAACAGAATATGTTGTTAGTATACCCAGCTAACTAGCATTGTAAAGCGTTTTACAAAATCAGGTGCTTCTTACGAGCTAAAAAACTTTGGCTTTGTCTTCAATTTCTGATGACCAAAGTGAACAGCCCGTCTCAGTATACGCCTCAGAACATATTCTCTTCCCTCATTTCCTAAAAAAAAGCCCATATTAGGAACCATTCTGCAGTACAAAATGAGGCCCATGATGCAAGACATACAAGAAAACGAGAAATAGTTACATGGTTGCATCAGATCATTTTGAATTGTGCACATCCTCGGTATTAATTAGGTTGACATAGACGGTGAATAAACCCAACAAGAGGCCAATAACAGATGTTTGAGCAGCATATTGAATCTGCTCAAACTTTAACCATAAAATCAAAATTGTTATGTATCTGTACAATGTGCAGACTTTGCATCTGTGCATCCCACTAGTGGTAAGTTCCATCACAGAGTCAGCCAACAAGGCATAAATTATCTGTCTCATTTCATATTATAAGCCAATCTAGGGTTTCTGTGGTTTTGCAGAGTCAGTCAAACATTTCCAGAAACTC
>OAMR01000499.1:794591-805764 GCA_900205405.1 Echinochloa crus-galli | reverse complement strand
GACGAGCGACGGGAGATGTGTATAAGAGACAGCTATAGACTACAGACACCCACACAAATGGATTCATCTTATAGCACTACCCTCAATATGATGTAAACACTAATCTGCCACGATTAAACATTCATCCAATGTAAACTTGGCTAAAGGTGCAATAGTTGAGCAAATCCTTCTGGAAAAAAAAACTTACCTTTGCTAGAGTGTTCTCAAAACTTTCTTCTTCATCTCTAATTATATCCTGGATCTTCATTTCATTTTCTTTTAGCTCAGGAAACACATCACCCATCACTTGGACAAAAACAGGAACAAGGCTGTTCAAGAAAAATTGTGACTTAAGGGGTAATCACATGCCATAATTGCAACGGACACAAGTCTTGTTCTTTTAAATATAAGTAGAGTTGTTGCCATTGGTCTAGTATTAACATTTTTGCCAATAATCCAAATGATCAACAAACAGCATGTACTGTAATATGTTGCACTACTCTCACAGCTGACATATGCTGACTCACTGTAATTTGATGTACTCAATGTGCATTTAACCATCATATATAGAAAGAGGAACCCATACAGCCAATATCATAGAATTAATGCTAGCCTAATATTACGCCAATTTGGTATTCATCTCAAGTGTAACAGAATATGTTGTTAGTATGCCCAGCTAATTAGCATTGGAAAGCGTTTTACAAAATCAGGTGCTTCTTACGAGCTAAAAAACTTTGGCTTTGTCTTCAATTTCTGATGACCAAAGTGAACAGCCCGTCTCAGTATACGCCTCAGAACATATTCTCTTCCCTCATTTCCTAAAAAAAACCCATATTAGGAACCATTCTGCAGTACAAAATCAGGCCCATGATGCAAGACATACAAGAAAACGAGAAATAGTTACATGGTTGCATCAGATCATTTTGAATTGTGCACATCCTCGGTATTAATTAGGTTGACATAGACGGTGAATAAACCCAACAAGAGGCCAATAACAGATGTTTGAGCAGCATATTGAATCTGCTCAAACTTTAACCATAAAATCAAAATTGTTATGTATCTGTACAATGTGCAGACTTTGCATCTGTGCATCCCACTAGTGGTAAGTTCCATCACAGAGTCAGCCAACAAGGCATAAATTATCTGTTTCATTTCGTATTATAAGCCAATCTAGGGTTTCTGTGTTCTTGCACATTCAGTCAAACATTTCCAGAAACTCGGAAACGTATTGACTTGTTTTACCAACCTAAACTGAACTGCACAAGATAATGAACCTTGAGCACAACTATCAGATAGAAAACCGCATGATTATTCTGCCGGCTGCAGCAGATTAAGAATGCAATACAGGAAGCTCAAAGCCAGTAGTCTTATAACTTTTTCATGCTACTAGTCCAGATGGCAAGCATACTTATCATTAAACCAACCAAAAATGCAGAATGAACCAAAACAGGGCGTACTTACCAGGTTGAGATCCATCAGCGATAGCAATAGAGATAGTCCTTATATGATCTGCGACTACTCTATAAGCCATATCAACTTTGCCAACATCATCAGAACCAACTTTACCAGAGTAAGGTTGAATTCCATCACCGGCTAACTGTATTTTTATATGCAAATCATTATCAATATGTATCATGTGGCCATTAACTATTTAGATGTGCATAAGCACAAAAGCGAATGGAAGTGTGCATCTATCAAACATACCTTGTGGATAGCATCAAATAGTGGCATGAATACATCTGTGTCATAGTTGCTCATTTTATTCTGAAGGATAGAAGTCAATCGCTCAAAGCCCAACCCAGTGTCCACATGTTTTGCTGGCAGAGTTCTTAAACTGCCATCTGCCTCCCTATTGAACTGAAAATAGCGCAACATGTGATTATATAGAATGAATAAATAAGGAAAGATGAAATCTGAAAATAGTGTAATAAATGTCTTTACTATTTTTAACTATTTACATGCAAGGTATAAAAAACAGTATATTGACCTGAATGAACACAAGGTTCCATATTTCAATACATGTAGGGTCGTCATTGTTCACTAATGAAGCTGCATTGCGGTCACCAATACGATCAAAATGGATTTCAGTACAGGGTCCACAAGGACCAGTGTCACCCATCTCCCAAAAGTTGTCCTGTTCAAGCAATGCATGTAAACAGTGTAATCAGATAGATGCAAAGACAATACAGTGTAATCAGATAGACAGGTGACATGGAAAATGGACCATTTGAAATAAAGAAAGATAGAACAAAACTAACAAGTTCCCCTACATTAACAAGTGATTTTACCAACAGACCAAGAATATGCATGATACCTTGCACCCAAAAGGCAAAACCTTTTCTTCTGGTAGATATTTCAACCATATATTCTTTGACTCATTATCAGCAGCAAGACCAGATTTCTCATCACCACCGAAGTATGTAGCATAAATTCTGTCAGTAGGCAATTTGTACACCTGTGAATTAAGACATCATAATCAGTAGGCTCCTGATATTTCTATAAACAACAGGGCAATACATACATACAAATTTCCTCATTGTTCTCTTTTTTCCTTTTAATTTAAATCAAAAGGCTACATTAGAATATCACAATATAAAGGTCTCGGACAAGAAAATGGTTCAAGTAAATGTGTTCTACTACCTATATCGCGTCTAGAATAACCATTGATATAAGAGTCATTTGAATGTGGCATTTCGTTTCCAATCAGCATTCAAAACCATTACTGCCATTTCTTTGAAATAGGATCCTTCCTCAAACCTTAATAGTTTAACACATTTTGAGTATGCTCCTCCTTCCAAGGAAATCTCAGTATCAGTGAATCTTCCTGCACTACAAAAATACAGGATCTTTCCTGCACTAATTAGGGATGGATACAGGACCTGAACTCGAAACAACCTTACATGAAAAGCTAGAAATTGGCAAATCGGAATATTCCCTTGCTAAATTTCTCACATATTTATCAAAATAATGTAATCTTTTGCTATTAGAGAACAGATCACTAATAATCATTATGTGACAAATATCTACGAAATCATTTAAAACCCAAAACATCCAGATCGGCGCATAAGCCACAGTTTTCCTCACTAAGCAGCTTCTGAATTTGCAGCCTGTAACAATCTCATACCAACTCAACCCTATAGCCGATTCAACCAGCCTTCCATCATACTTGCAAAGCACGGAACTATACAAATGTATATTATATGGGATTTTTCGGTTATGTACCTTGGTGAGGAGCTCCCAGGCCCAGCCGATGGCTTCATATTTGAAATAGTCGCCGAAGGACCAGTTCCCAAGCATCTCAAAGAAGGTGTGGTGGTAGGTGTCCTTCCCCACGTCGTCGAGATCGTTGTGCTTCCCGCCGGCGCGGATGCACTTCTGGGTGTCGCAGGCGCGGCGTAGCCGGCCCAGCGGCGAATCCGGAGCCGCCGTACCGAGGAAGACCGGCTTGAACTGATTCATCCCGGCGTTGGCGAACAGCAGTGTGGGGTCGTCGACGGGAACCACGGGGCTCGACAGCCAAAGAGTGTGCGACTTGGACACGAAGTAGTCGATGAAAGTCTTGCGGATCCGATTAGCCGGCCACTCCAGCGACGGCGATGCCATCGGGGCAGCGGTGGTGGATGCGGAGGAGAAGGGGAAGGAGAGGTGGATTGCGGCGGCGGCGGCGGTCAAAACCCTGGCCTCGGGGTGGGGGGAGGGGAGGCGGAGCAGGCGGCACGCACGAGATAGGTTTAGGACGGGCCGCATCCACCATCGACTTGCCAGGCCCGAGGACAACGGAGAATTTTACATTATATATAGGGCCTGTTGGATACCAAATTATGCCGAGCCAAAACCGTGGCTAAGCCAAAATTATGGCCGCCAAAACCTAAGGCATGCCAAAGTTAGGGCAAAAAGTTTAGATACTCACTTGGTTTAGTGCTAAAATATAGCAGCCAATAGATTTCCCATTGTGAGCTTCAAGAAGTTTCTAGAACTTGGCCATGATTTTGGCTACAAACATTGGTGTGCCTAACTTTTGAGTAGTGAACCAACAGTTGCATTTGACGACGCTGTTATCACCTGAAGACACCCTGCTTCCAGTCAAGGTACTCTCTACTCGTCTGCAACTAGTTGGTAATTCAGTTTATCTCTATGCCTTGGTCCAGTGGTCATCTGCTACACCCGATTGGACTACTTGGGAGAACTTGGCATCGTTGAAGGAATTCTGCCCAGCTACCACATCTCGAGGGCGAGCGACTGTTTAAGTAGGGTGATGTCAGATACCTGTATCATGTATTAGTACTGTGCCTATCTATGTCTAGTGTTCACATGCTATTGGGCCTAAAGGCTTGTAAATGGGCCAACGAGCGTCGGCAGTAATGGGGCGGGCCCAAAGTTAAGCCATCGGCTTGTGATGGCATAAACAGACCCAGCCACAACGGCGGAGGGTATCGAAGAACAAAGAACCCTAACCTATCTCTCCCCGCTCGCTAAGCTGCTCTCTTCTTCCTCCTCCGTTGTACTCTCTCTCTCTAAATCTCGCGTTGCTGTTCTCTAGCTCGTTTGGCGTGCCGCCGTTCAACGTAGGTTCATCACACGCGGCGATGACCCCAATCGTGAGCGACAACGAAGATCCTACACGGCGGCAGTGACGATACCATGCGGCGCCGTCGGCAGTGAAGATCTCGCGCGGCGCGGCGGCAATGAGAGGCAACGACGACGTCCGCGCGGCAGCGACGAAGATAGTGTCGCTTGGTTATAGCATAAAATTTTTCTTCAAGGTTTTTGTATCCAATGGAACTCAAAGTAGTCCCTGGCCTATTCCCAGCTAGAATTTATTGTTTACATATCTGACAAAATAATCTAGTTGCATAGGCATCCCATACTGTTTTTGGTGCCTTCACCTTCGTTTTCTCTATCTATGCTATCACAAATTACTCAAAAAATAAGCACAATATACAAGTACTCAAAACCATTCATCTACCTATGTCCACCCAATTTTTAGCCACGAACATAAATCAAATCTAATATTCAAAACCCTATGTATAAATCCCAGGACGAAGGAAGGAGGATGTGGGAGATGTGCTTACTGTGGACCGAGTGCGGGGATGGGAGGAGTCGGAGGCACTGAGAGCGACGGGGAAGAGCGAGGCGCTGCTTGTCGGCGGGGAAGAGGGAGGTGTTGCTACTCGGCGAGGAAAGGGCAGCGCCGGGGTTACAAAGCCGCGACCTAGTGCGGGGAGGGTAGGGCATCGGAGATCCTTGGGGAGGTGCTGCTCCTCGTCACTATGAAGGGGCCCTCCAAAGCTCAAAGGAGGTGCGACGGGAGGGGCAAGTCGCCCTCCGCCTATCTATTTGGGGGGAGGGGCAGCGCGCAACGGGAGAAGGCCAATGAATGAAAGGGTTTCGTGATATATATACCAGTGGCAATTGCGGGTGTGGGATATGCATCCCCGGGTACCCTCAAGACAGAAGATCGAGTCCTAGTAGTGTCGGAGCTTAGGACCGGCAATCCACCTAGGGGTACCCGAGTGGTTGATTTGTAGGCGGGGCGATTGATGAGCTAGTAGCTTGATGGTACACAGGAGGCACTGATTTAGACAGGTTTGGGCTACCCTGAGGTATAATACCCTACGTCCTGTGTCGGTGGTGTTGTCTTGTTTTGCTGTATTCGGATGATCTCTGATGGTTTCCGCCGTGTCCCCTCTAGGGACCCCTACCCTCCTTTATATATCCAGGAGGTAAGATTACAGTATGAGTATTTTTCATATGGGACTATTTACAATAGGCCGGTCCTAGTAGGACTCTACTAGGACTCGGTCTTCTTTGGGCCGACCGCCGCCGTCCTCGATGATGGGCCCTAGGGTACCCATATCCCACAAGTAGAACTACTCGAAACTACTCATGTACTCCAACTAGGACTCCTATATTGCAACCGACTAGGAGACCTACCATGTAACCTTGCCCCCTAAGATATATAAAGGAGGGCAGGGGTCCCTAGTCGGTATAACTAAAAAGCACCAAACGTCTAGAAGACGCAATATAAAAAACCACCATCTCTACTCCTAATAAGACTGTGCTGGGGAATTGCGTCCACCTCCACCTTCCGTCTGCCATCTAATCCCACCTGCGATCCTCGTAGCCGTCGAAATCCGATCCTACGGGTGCGATCAACTCCCTCCGCCCCCTTCGCCAAACCCCACGGCAGATCCACCCCGCCCGCCCTCGGCCAAACCTCCGCTCCCCTACATCAAACCACCGCCCCGACCCCTACGCCCTGCGTTCCCCCTCCGCCGCTACGCCGCCACCTCGGCCGCATGGATCTTCAACGCCGCCACGCCGCCGCCTTGCCGATGCTACTGCGTCCACCTCGCCGATGGCCCGTCCGTCCCGATACTCCGCCGGCGGCGGAGCTGTTCGCCTCGACAACAACGACGAATCCCACACCGCGGCCGCCGGTCGCCGCTCCCCCTGCTCTCCTTTCATTCTCGCGGGCCCTGCGCGACGCTTCGCGGAATAAGGTCGGCACCCGCTGCTTCCCTCCTCAGCTCCCTGCTCTCTCCCTCCAGTCCCGGCCTCCCTTGCGCCCTTCTGCTCGGGGAGACGATGACGGCGACGAGGTCGTCCCTACTGCCCACAGGAGTTGGATACAAGAAGTATATTCAGAATTACATGTCTGATGGTCCCTTGTCTGATGTTGAGTACAGGGCCTTTCTGAATATGTGGCTGTGCAGATTCATCTTTTGTGGCAAAGCTAATGAGCCAACTCTGAACCACATCGTGATGGCTGAAGACCTGGCTGCTGGCACACTCATCCCTCTGGGAAAATATTTGCTGGGAAGTGTTTATCATATGCTTCATCAAACCACTCGCCTGATGCATACCAATAAGAAAATTTCTTGTGTTAATGGTCCCTGGTGGTTTGTTCAGATGTGGCTGCAGCTGTACATGCATCAAATCGTTTCAGTTGATATCAACAGCCTGTCTTTTCCTTCAGTCAACTATAGGGAAGGGGAACCCCAAAGCACTAAAGGCTGTCAAACCTATGGAGAAGCTGCCTCTACTGTATCTGTAGATAAGAACATTGGTGAACTCTTTGAGCTTTTCTCCAAAGGCTTTGCTGATCCTCTTTGGTTCCCTTATTCTGACAATGACAATCTTACTCTCCCTTGTGAGTTTAGTTTTGAAATTGGATGTACAGATGCACAATCCATAGCCATTTTTAATTCTTTCATTCGGCCCTGTATTCTGCCAGCCGAATTTTGTGGAGGAAGGCTGGTTCAGAGTACCTTTGAGTACTATCAGCCGAATATGATGGCTAGGCAATTAGGCTGTGGCCAAGTGCCACCAAGATTATTTCTCCATGAATTCCTCAAGCCTAGGGAGATTGTCACAGACTCCACTGAGACAAGAAGGATTTTTGACTACAGATGCTGCACATCCATCTATAGACCTGAACCTTTTGTGCCAATAACATCTGCTCATCCTTCTTTCACTGTCTGGTGGCAAGAATTTCATGATCACATCTTCAACATGCCAATTCATCCCTTCTGCCTTGAGTTGATGCCTGACTATCAGCCAAATTCAGAGGTAATGTTGTTCAATCATTATCTGGCTTTAATAACAATTCTGCTTTTATTATAACTCTGTTATTTTGTAGGACATAGCACCTGCCCCTTTTGCCAGGACAATTCAATATAATATTGTTGGTCCAATATCTGCTTTGGGGTATCAATCTCCTACTTTGGCTTAGTTGATGTCCAGACAAGCCACTTTCGACCCAATCATTACCAAACCATCTTCTGCCAAGAGAAAAACTTCTTCTCTGCCTGCTTCTTCAGCTCCCAAGAAGAAAAGAACAACTAACAGAAGAATCATTCAGGTTATAACCCTTTTCTTTTAAACTCAATGCTTGTTTGCACCATGTTCATCTTTAACTTTACTATTTCATGCTCGATCACAGCAATCAGCAACTGCTACAGATTCTGCCGATGCTCTACTGATTGGTATGAAAATGCTTCATCATTATATTTACCTTTTTATTGGTATTTATTTTTTCTTTCAACTGCAGTAACGACTTCAATGGACCAAATATTGGAGAATCCTTCCCCTCATCATGATTCAGTTTCAGCTTCACCTCTTTTTCAATTAGAAGCTGCACCTTCACCAAGGAACTCTCCAATCCCTCTTCAGTTCGATATGCAGGGCCCTTCTACTGAGCTTGAGAGGTCTCCTTCTCCCATTCAGGAAGTCAGGACAGAGGTAAATAAAGTCATTCCTCTCTTATTCATTTATCATCATTCAATTCATCAATAGTCTTCTCTTTCAGGAGGGGCCTGCTTCATCACTCAGCTACTCCTTTGCTGTGGATGAATTCAATGTTGAACAAGGAGAAGAAACATCGTCCAGTCAAGCTCCATCAGAGAGAATTCAGGCAAAATTGAAGGACATTCTCTCCTTGCTGCACAGAGATATTCAAGACCAAGTCTCAATGATAAAAGCCCTCAAACCAAGAACTGGGACAATCTCTGCATCTCACACTGTCTGGAATTATCTCTAGCCGAAACTCCCAGAAATGAAAACCTCCTGATTGCAGCTTGCCACTTTTGGTCCAATGGAGCAAATGCCTTCTTCTTTGGTCATGGACCAATGTCTCCTACCTTGGCCGATGTTTACCTGATGACCGGCCTGAATATCACAGAAGCTGTGCATCCATACAAGTACAAGGGCTCCTCCAAACAGACAGGAGTAAAGACAGGAGTTGGATACAAGAAGTATATTCAGAATTACATGTCTGATGGTCCCTTGTCTGATGTTGAGTACAGGGCCTTTCTGAATATGTGGCTGTGCAGATTCATCTTTTGTGGCAAAGCTAGACACTCGCCGCGAGTTGGAGGCCATCTCCAAGCAAGCCGGGATTGCTGACCTTGAATGGCAGCACGAGTGCAAGCAGCTGCTCGAAGTCATCGATGGGGAGTCCTTTAATCTGCTCAATTTCAATCTCGTTCTCCAAATGATATTAATCTGTTATCCCTTTGTAATCTCGCAGATCGTGACGCCGAGCTCAATCGGCTGAAGGCACTGGTGGAGGAACTGGCGGACAAGGTGGACGCCCAAGGGGACACACCCGAGGCTCGCCTTGGTGCGGTGACAGGCCGCGTCGACGAGGTGGCCCTCCATGGAGTTCGCCTGGGTGCTGCTGTGGGCCTCGTCGCCATGTCGACGCATACCGGCCGCGACTACTCCGAACTCCCGGCCGGTTTTGCTGGCGGCAACCCAGAAGACATCGATGACATCGACACCTCCATCGAGCGCCTCGAGGGCCATGGCGCTGCCGTCGCCACTTCAATCCATCCCCAGTCTGTCTTGAACAAGTTGTTTGAGTAGTTTGTATTTAGGGATGGTTGAATACTAAAAGTAGCTTCCGCAACAATCAAAATTCTTTCCGTCACGTTTGAACTTTTGCGGAAGCATCGATGATTTTGAATACCTTGATTGCCGATTCAGTTCATCCCTAGTCTGTCTTGAACAAGTCGTCTCAGTAGTTTGTACCAGGGATTATTGAATTTCGGCAATAAAGCTTATCTTTTGTGATCCCTCTGTGATATCTTTACTGAATTGATGATGTATATTGTTAGCACTAAGGGCAATACAATCTAGTATTGGCCATTTTTCCTCTGTCGGAAATTTTTGTTCTGAAGGCGGCTTCTTCCCGAATGCAGGCTATTTCCATTATTTCTAGCAATTTGTGTCTTAATCAACGATCAATCTCAACGCTAGGATAATATTTCTTCAAATATCTTCCATTTATAGCAGCAGTGAATTCTTCTCCCAGTAAAGTTTTCAAAATATATGCATTGAAGAACTTATCGGCTGAAATTGAAGCTGATAAAAAGAAGATAGCCGAACTCCCTGGTCTGACAGAGGAAATGCGCAAGGAAGGTTCAGCAGCTCTGAATGAAGACAAGCAGATCAAGGCCAAACTCTCTGCATTGGCAAAAACCCAAGAAGATGACAAGAAACTTTTGGAGAACATTACCAGCATGGTATCCAATGCGAGAAATGTAATTTTAAAATTTCTAAATGTGTAATTGTAATGAATACTTGACAGCCGAATGACCTATGCAGTTTTGTTCTGTATCCTTATCTTTATTTCACTGTCTGTGACTCATTCGGCAAAGCTGACTGCAATGAATTTCGTTGTCCAAAGCCTATTCGGCAAAACTGACTGTGATAAGCATGTCATAGCCGAATTTTACCTGGTCAAACCGAATATGACTCAGCATGAATCCCAAACGACACGGCAACTGCTCGGTTCGTGGGGCTTTCCACCTTCCGAAATTTTGGGATGCGCGCCACGATCTCCGACCACGATCTCCTCCGCGGGTTCTATAAATAAACATATCGAGTGCCGCTATCTCCTCATCAAGTCTTTCACCTTCCTAGCCTCTGCCGGTCTCGAGCTCTTCTCTCCCCAAAGCACAGTAACTTCCAAGAAAACCCTAATGGCCAACGGGAGGCGTTCGGCCGCTGACGAGCCCGAAGGAAGCCGCGCCGGCGCTCGCCGCAGGTGATTGGCTGCTTGCTTCTCTCTGTTCTTCTCGAGATTTGCCCTCTCCTTGACGAATCTCTTTGCTTTTTCAGGGTAATCCAATGGATTGTCGCAGCTGGTGCGCCAGTTGCGGCTCCAGCTGCTGCTCCTGCGGCGTCCAGCTCTTCGAGTTCGTCCAATCGGACTCTCTCATCGGACGACTTCCGCTACTCAGACGGCGATGCTCGCCGATTCAAGGCGGAGCGCGACGACTCTCGTCGCGAACTGGAGGTCATTTCCAAGCAAGCCGGGATTGCGGACCTCGAATGGCAGGCCGAGCGCAAGCAACTGCTTGAAGTCATCGATGGTAATTCCCATAACTTGTTCAATCCTAATCCCATCTCTAATCATTATTGATCTACCTCTATTTTGTAATCTTGCAGAACGCGATGACGAGCTCAATCGGCTGAAGGCGCTGGTGGATGAGCTGGCGAACAAAGTGAACGCCCAAGGAGACACAAATGCTTTTGGTGTTTTGCTCAGCTTTATCTCTTCTTGATTTCAGGCCAGAGAACAGCAGCTAGCAATCAGTACAGATCTTGCCGATACTTCATTGACTGGTAAAATTCCACCACTTCATCCTCTTAACTTCTTTTTTCATCGGCATTCATTCTTTGTTAA
>OAMR01000499.1:772682-785131 GCA_900205405.1 Echinochloa crus-galli | reverse complement strand
ACCACTCTGTTTGGAGCTCTAGAAAAGTTGTTAGGCCCGAGTCTGTTTTTGCCCCCTGAACTAAATTCCCAAGCTCACCTTTGCTCCCTCCCTCCTTTTCTCTTCCAGCCCAACGCCCTCCTCTTTCCGGCCCAGCTCGCCTTCGGCCCAGCTCGCCTCTACTTTCCCCTCGCCTACGAAGTCCACTTCCACTCCTCTCTCCCTCACTTTCGGCCCAAGCACTGGCCCGCCTCCCTCCACGGCCCCCCTCCTCTTTCTCCCCCACCTGAGCCCAGCTCGGCCTCACCGCCAGCCCGCATATCCGCCTCCGCTCTTGGGCCGCCAACACCACCAAGATCGGCCCATCACTCCTCTTCCCCACCTCAGCCCAGCGCCTCTTCCGGCCCAGGAAACGGCGTATAAGAGACAGCCCCTACTGTGCATCTTCTACCTCTCGCCGCGCCCGACTTCGCCGCCCGGCTGCGCCCGCGCCGCCTCGGCCCAAGGCCTGGGCCCCGCTTCCCGCGCCTGTGGCCCTCCCCGCACCTTCCTCGAAGCTTCGCCGCCCCTCCTTTCCTTCCTCTCTCTGCCCCGCGGATGGAAAGCCACCCCGCCTGCTTGGAAGGAAATCGCCGCCGCCGCGCCTCGGCGTGCGCATCACGTCCGATTACGATTACAAAATGTTTGTTTCCAAAGAAATACGTCTAAAATGCCGTATTCATCTTGTATTCTTCATCAGATCGGCATCTTCCTTACTTGATCCACGTCATCACGCGTTCCCGAATGCTTTCCATAGAGCAGCTCCTTGCCGAATCGGCGACGGATTCCCGACCGCAGAATGCCTTTGCCGAACGCCCTTGAAGACAAGCTTTCCTTTCCGAACGATATCTTTTACTAATCCCGGCCCACATGTCAGTCTCTTTCTGGTGCCAAATTTTGGTGTTAACACCCTCCTGCTCGGCCAGTCGGCGGCGAGGTGCACCCTGCCGCCCTCCTGCCATTAAGTGCAGCCATACTCAGGGGCAGAGCTACAGGGGGGCTGGGGGGGCTCTAGCCCCCCTACCGCTGGTGCCACCATGGAAGCCCCCCAAGCCCCCCCTTGGCTGGAGGTTGAAGATGAAGAGGGAAGGGGGCTGGAGGAGGAAGGAGGAGGCAGCAGCCCCCCCTTGGTTGTGATGCTGGCTTCGCCACTGGCCATATTGCCGCGAGCCGCCCTCCTGCCTGTAGGTGCGACTAAGTTCTTTCGATCTTTCATTGGATTAATTGATTTCAGGCCCATCCTTTGTCATAACAATTTTGGGTTCCTCAGGGAGGATGAATTAATTTTGGTCTTTGGATAGAGATCTCTTCATCCGAGCATCAATGTTAAGGCCGCTGGCTTCGGAATCAGAGGTGCATTAATAATAATTCTACAATCATTTGCTATGGGGGCATATCCATATTTTCTGTATTCTTGATGTCTCCAAGATTGCTGGAATTTGGACCTGCTCCTTCAATTATGTCTCTAGGGTAAAATTATCAAGTAGCAGCGATTCTGTTCTTTGAATGGACATAATCTGATATCTCATCGCACAATTTAAGTTTGTATGCTTCGAGGGCAACTTCAACAAGTCCATGCGCACCGGCTAGGGGTGGTAAAGGGCCCTCTACTCTGTACTATAAATTTTAAGGATCGGGCCCTATTAGGGCCGGGCCAAAAAAGTACTAGTTTTTGAGATAAATTTGACTAGGGCCAAATCGAATTGTGAAGGAACAAACATGCCATGATCCATTACCACCCCTAGCACCGGCACCACAAGGAAATAGAAAGCTAGTTATGGCATACACGGAGGGAATAGTCAAGTAAATTAGGCAGCCAGGTGATTTGCTCCTATCACCACCATTTATTGCCTGCTGTGTGTATTAGTGTATATGTCTTGGACCGTGAACTATTGGTGACGCTGAAGCACAGTCCGTGTTTGAGTAACCCCAGAGCGTTGATTGTCCCTACATGGTTGGTTCAAGATCCTTTGAGGCTTTTTGTCCAGTCCCAGATTGATTCTAAAGTTAAATTGGATGTTTATGAAAAATCCACAGGTTATGACTAATCCAGTTAACTGAGGTGCTAAACTAGGCCTCATCCTCAGGTTGCTTTGAGCCAGCAATTTTTTTAAAGGCACTTATATATCTCTGGACTGCTGTGAGACGGGCCTTTTTTTTCAAAATGAACCACTGTATCTCTGAACTGAAAGCAACAAATTTGAACATATAGCTGTTTTTTCTTCAAACATTGATTTGGGCTCCTTGCTTCTTCAGTCTCATTTAAGGATGATTTTCTCGAAAAACTGGTTTCAGGATGATTGCTTGTGCTTCTTCAGTCTCATATAGATAGATGAAGTTTGTCATTAACTAATTAGCATGCATAACAACAGTCAACAGCAATTTTTCATGCACGTTTCCTGTTGATCTGGACTGAATAATTGTCTGCAGCCAATTCCAACTTCCCTATCATATTGTTTTAGCTTCTATTTGTGAGTGCAACCTCTAATTAAATCCACCTATGGCAATCGAAAGAATGTGAGGATTATGAGGAGAACTGGTCAAATCTGCTATGCTCCTACTGTTGTTTCACTTATACAATTATCAATGCATACCGACACAAGATTCTGAATGAAGTGTTTTCTTTGCTCCATTTCTTACTATTTGTTCCCTATCCGATTCTCATGATCCCATTAATAGTGGCGAATAAATGCATGGGATGCTTTAGTTAGGGTATTTTAGAATGTTCAGGCTTGGATATTTAATTTCTCTGTGCATCTCCAAATTTCAGAACTGAATCAGTTCTTGTTGTGAAGTACTGAAGGTTAATGCTGGATGTTGTCATGACAGGCTCCTTAAATGTTGGTTCAGTGACATTGCATCCTTGGAGGCAATATCTGCTGTTTGGACTGTTCACTATGGTCCGACCTGCTGCCTTATCTTTGTGTGAACCCAGCATATGAGGTATGCATCTGCAATAGCAAAATCTCCTCATTTTTTGTTGGTAATTCATCCTTTTCTACAAACTGTTTTAAATCACGTGCTGCATTTTAATTTAATCCCTTTAATAATCACTTAATTTTGCAAGCTATTAAGTGTTTCCATGTAGTCCAGATTTTGCGCATATTGGATTCCTCACGGGACACAGGATCTCTTTATCTTGGACCATCTTTTTCATTCATATCTATCTGGTAGCTAGCCTGTTCATGCGTTAAATGAGTTTTGTGCAATGACTATGTCTGTACAGTGGTTTCGGTTATCTGCTACCTCTATTGTTACTTCGGTGTGAGGATGATATGACCAATATATGTTCATGTATAAGTTGTTTGAGGTGGCTTTGGCTCGGCAGAACTGACCCCTCAAGAGATTGGGGGAAAATCATGGGAAAGCTAGAACGCCTCTCTACAGGCCATGTTTGATGCCTCGATTTCAGTCAGGATGGCAATTGTGAAGCGGCTCTCTTTTGGAAGGACAGATGGCTGGATGCCTGGATGGTCTCTATTCAAAGTTTTGCACCAAATCTAACATTGGCAGTTCCTGTATGTTTCAGAAACAATCGTATGGTGGCTGAGGCAATCCAAGGAAGAGCTTGGGTCAGAGACATCAATGGTGGACTTACAGTACAGGTTTTATGCGAGTACCTTCAGGTTTGGGCTATGGTGGACAGGTTTCCACTGTCGCCACAAATGACAGATGTCTTCTCCTGGAAATGGTCCAGCTCTGGCTCCTTCACTCTTCCAAATCTGCGTATGAGGCATTTTTCATCGGTCGCAGTTTCACTTGGGGAGCTAAACGGCTATGGCGCACTCGTGCTCCAAACAATTGCAGGTTCTTCTTCTGGCTTGCCCTCCATGGTCATCTCTGGACATCAATCTTCCAAACTATGTCAACTGTGCTCTATGCAGTCAGCTCCCTGAATCGATAGATCACCCTGCTCCTTGGTTGTGTCTTCAGTAGGGAGGTCTGGCACTGCCTGCTTGTTCTGTGTGGCCTGCCGGGACTGCTGCCTAGCTCTGAACAACTTTTGGTCGCGTGGTGGCTCAACAGCAGGAAATCGTTGCCCAAGACCATCAAGTGGTTCTTTGATTCGCTGGTCCTGCTGGTCTCTTGGATGATCTGGAATGAACGCAACAACAGGATATTTAGAAGGTCTGCCTTCATGCCGGTCGCAATGCTGGATAAAATTCAGGAAGAATTCAAGTTTTGGAGACGTGCAGGCTTGTTCCTTTTGGATTTCCAAGAGCTTCAGTAGTTGCGACTATACAAGCAAACAAACAAGTACACCAATCAATAGAAAAGCTTTAAAAGAGTGTTCTAAAGGATAGGGCTTGATGCTATGGTCATGCAAGCGCAAGAATTGCTAAATTTCGAGTTGAGATGTTAAAGATATATATGAACTGAACAAGGGTCAGGCATAGACATTATACTTCACTAAACAGGAAATTAGGGATCCTATGCAAGAGATGTTTTGATGCATAAACAAGAAAAGGATTAAAATAAAAAATAAAAGAGAACTATGATGTTGGCGATGTGATGATATAGGCAGGTTTGATAATACATGAATAAAATATTATTCTATAGATCAAAGGATTACTAAAGAGGATTATTATGCTATGGGAAGGTTGGTCATTACCGCAGCACAGGCACGACTTCATCCATAGACATAGAACTTGTAGAGTCCTGTGCAGATCGAGGCGTACTTTGATTTCCAGCAAAAGAACATGCACCCCTGATCCTGCTTGTTCGTATGCATCTAGGCATGCATGGTGCTGTTGGGTCGTTGCATACTTGCATGAGATGGCCGGTGTGTGAACCGCCGGTGATGGCATTTGTTCAAGACATAGCTGGAGCTTGCTGACAGCCGGCATATGACTCTGCTTGATGACAACGGCAGGGCACAAACAGGAGTGATATGATGTAAACAGCAAAACGAAACGGCAAAGAAAACAGGAACGTTGTAGCATGCTCACCTGCGGCAAGCGACGGTCCAACGTCAAAGCCTGTTGCAACTTGCAGATCAAGGCGCGCCCTTTTTCGTGACCAAATAATTGATATACTTATATTGAGAAATTATGATATAATAACGTCTTAGTTTGGGTGCTATAAAAGATTGGCTTTAACTACTTCTGTTGTATTGCGTTGATATTTGAATGTACACTATTTTGAGTTATTATCATGTTTGCAGGGAAATTAGAAGGCTAACAAAATAAATAGTAGTCTATATCTATACTATCTATACTATACTATAAAGATAATTAGATTTGAAAACACTTCTCACCAAGATTAGGCCCACCTCCCACCTCACGGAGGACCCAACTGCCATGAAAAAAGGACTACGAAAGGGAGGGGGAGACCCATTTTGTCGACGTTGTAAGACTATCTCCAACAATGCATACCCAAATCGGAGACCCATATACCACTTTAGGTTGCCTATAATAAAAAGGTCCATGACCCATAAACTCATTTCTTCAACAGAAGACCCAAAAGAGAATCCTTTCAGCGAATGGGTCACGAAGAGAGAGGATACCCAGATTTAGGTTCCCTCTCTCCTGAAAACTCATTTTGGGTTTGGGTATGGGTACTCTGTTGGAGGCTGAAATAGTATCATCGGTGACCCATTTTGAGTTTGGGTCTCCTTTTAGGTCCCTTGTTGGAGATAGTCTAAAGTAATTTTCCCCTCGAAACCCAAAACTTTTTTCACCTAACAAAGGGCCCACCTAATACACCCACATTTGTAACCACGTCTATACACAATTATCCCGTATTGCTAATAGACAATAAATTAGAGAGTTTTTCTTCATATAAATAAATGCCAGCTATCTTAAAAATGATGTGCCTCTCGATTTGAGCTTTGAGATTTGAGTTGAGAATACGTAAAGCTCTCTATACATGAGAGAGCGAATATAAATTATTTTTAAAAACGCTTCGCACGGCTGGTCTGTTTATCATGGCCCCACTATAGTGATATTATTTTATTACCTACACGTCATCAATAAACGTGCGTGCCGCATGTGCGTTTTTGCTAGTTAAATAAAAGAACTTGAATGAAACGATTAAGCAAACATGGAAGTTTACAGTGGGCGGTAGTAACTAAAGAGTTTTAAGTTCTATTTGTACATCGGGCAGCAACGACTTAGATGACAAAGCAACTACTACATTTTGTTTATAAGATGGACTAACTGCTGAGTGAACATTTCAAGATTGTTCTCTAGAGGAATTCTTCCTTTGTAAGTAAGGCGAGCTATGTGTGAATTTATACCGTTATTTGCAGAGGAACCAATTGTAAGAGGAAGGATACTACTGTAGTCGGTGGATGTCTTCGCAATTTCTAATAATATAAGGTCGCGTCGTTGTTTCTCCATTGTGTGCAGACGTTTCATCTGGGGAACACATGCATGTTTTTAGATGTGTGCTCCGGATAAAGGCGATTCCTTTTCCTTCATCGTCTTTCACTAATTCTTTATAGTTATAGTCGATTAATGTTAAACTGGTTTCCTTTATGATCTCGTTGATGGCGTCTTCGTAGGCTGATTGGATGGCCTTATCGATGGTGTCGCTGCAGGACGTGTTCGGTTGGTTGGTGCCTGGTGCCGGTTTTTACTGAGAGAAAAACACTGCTGGCTGGTTTATGGCTAGTGCTGGATTTTGCTGAGAGAACAACACTACTGGCTGGTGGCTGATAAGCCACAGGAAGAGGGCTGCAGTTGCTGTAAGTAGTTCGTGCCATTGCTGTGACAGCGATGGATACACTGAAAAGACCAGGGTTAAAGCCCTCGGTCTTGGAAACATAGAGCTCAAAAGATTCGTCTCGTCGTGTATATCAAAATTATGCAATTAGTTTTTTTATTTACCAAATTATACAATTAGTTTTCTTATTTATCCATGTTTAGTGTTCCATATAGGAGGAGAGATATTTGATGTGATAGGTGAATAGTGAAGTATGGAAAGAGAAATTTTGGAACAAAACACAACCCTGTTGGAAGATGAGTTTTTTGGAACTTGCACGGATTCCATAATTTTTTTTGCGTTGCATGTATTATAAAATCAGTTTGGGTAATTTCTTACTGATTTGGCTAGTACAGAATTTATAAATGGATAACGTTTGGCCATTACCTGGGACCCGTAGAAGTAGAAGTAAACGATGATGTTTCTTCTACAGTGCAATATTTTGGCAGAAGTTATATCTCTACTCCTAATAATCCCTTAAAAGAAAAGAAAGTAATTCATAGGTGCACATGGAAGCCACATGAAAAAATTCTACTAACAGGGTGATCCTTTGTCTAAAAGGAAAATCCTTTCCTAACTCACCAACCAAGCATTCGTTGCCCACATAGAGATTGTCCTACTCTGACATTGCAAAAGAAGGGCAACAAAACACAACCTTTTCGCTAAGGCCCGTAAAAGCAGCCCCAAATAGGATGCAGAACCACGCAGAATGTCCTACTCTGACATTATGGTCAACTCTTCAACAGTTCAAATAGAAGCGCCGATCGATCCCATATTATGCCTACTTCATGATTCATACAGTAGTTCTAAAAGGTAGAGGTGCATGCCCAGGGGGAAAAAATACCGTAGACTCCTACCTTTAAATGCTGCGCCAAACAAATGGTACACCATTATGATGTAGAGATTAGTTGTAGAAATATGATAAAGCCAAACAAATGGTACACCATTATGATAAAGCCAATGGTATTTTTGTTAAAAGCTAAACAAATGGTACACCATTATGATAAAGCCAATTGAGCTAACACACATAAATTGTAGAAATAGAGAGCCACATATTAGCCATCAAAGGAAAAATTCAGGAAAGAGTTCTGTTTTTCTTTCTACCATCATCATGTAATCTTCCTCTTATTCTGGCCTGGTATCGGTTCTGGAGCATGTGGATGATGTACTGCTTGTCTGGCCTGAGCTCCTGCACAAGCTGCACGTAACCCTGCACACGATCACGTAGTGGCATGCAGAACCTATAAATACTACAATTCATATAGGAAGTTATGTGTACCTGCAATAAGATATGTATACTTGCAGAGTGGCTTCGCGCCTGTCCTGGTAACCCTGCACCTTGACGTGTGACTATGTGAGGCTCCTGATAGAACTCCAAAATAATTAAATGATGACATATCTCAAAATAATTAACAATCCCTTAGGCTTATTTTTTACCGTGGCCTTGCATTCTGTTAGGCTAGCTTCTTGGTCCTTTCTTTCTAATGCTCTGCAGAACACATATGAAAGCATCCAATCAATCCATTAAAAGACTTAAGAATGAAGAAAACAAAATCTATGCTGACAAGCAAACAAAAGCTTAAGAATGGAGAAATGCATGCTTAATATTGTCCTAGCCATAGGGTGAGTACTTGCCCCATGGGCATTCCAAAGACCAAAAGAAAAACAAAATAATTTATTCTGCACCATGATCGTATAGCCCACAAGATTATATACCATGGTGCTTTTCCGCTTATTAGAAGGGCCCTTCAGCAAACCTGCTAGACTACTTCATCAATCACTTGCAAACAAATGCCGAAGGCTACACACCTCTTCATGATGGCTGCCAGTACCCAGGGTCGTAACTGGATATGCTCATACAAAGCATCCACTTGGCTGCATCACATATTCACATAGATTAGAAAAAAAACAAATAAAACAAACCACATGTCACAAACATTGTGAGATAATAGAAGAATATTAATGGATCACCGAGATTACACATACCATGAGCAGCATGAACGAAGGTGGCTTGAATGGAGCAGTGACTCCAGTTTTGCAATCTGTTTCATTGTTGGTTGGAGAATTTGAACATGGAATTTTAAACTAACACATAAATGTCAAAGAAGGTCCGAAGCCGAGCAAGCGCCTGGCCGAGCTGCTCCCAGAACTCCTGGGTTAGCACCATAGCTGTGATTCCCATTCGCCGAGCAAGAGCGTCGAAGATCTGCACCGCAAACTCCTCGGTTCCAACCATCCCTGCAAAATTAGCATGAAGAGAGAAAAATTCAGACATCTCCTTCTCTCTTATTGCAGCTCTCATAGTTAAAGCAAATCAAAATTAACTAAATGAATTTTGGGCTAGCTGCACACACTGACTGCCCCTTTCTGAACAAGATATGCAGAATCCCTATGTGCAAGTATATCCATAGGAGATTCTTTTCTATACCAATATTGAAGCTCATGAAGAAACCACTCAATAAGAGTTTTGATTAAATATTTTAATCAGATTCTTTTGAGTCTATGCACACTATCACATGAGTATTTGCCATTACCAAAGGCACTGCAGATTACCTACATTATTCCTATCTACATGATAGCCTAGAAAATATGTCCACGTGATGCCTACCAATAAGCAAGAGAGAAAAGCACTGCGTAGTACCAGTTAATAATTTTTGTTTCCAGTAACTGAAGATGTCTCCTAATATTATTTGACCTGCCAATCTCCCCGTCTTCCTGGTATACAAACAAATTGAGACAAACCAGTTACAGTTTGAATGAACAAACAATGGAAATTGCAAGAAAGCGAGCCCAGACAGTGATTCATCCTATCAAAGATTGAATAGCATGTGGGAATAGTAGGACAACCCAATTTTTGTTTTCCATAGCGCTAGGGTTTGCCCAAGAGCCGGATCATGCCATCCCCATGGCTGTAACTGAGCAGGCCCCAACGAATCACGCCGTCCGCGGTGGACCTGTGCCTTTGAGAGCCGCGATGGATCTGTACCTATCAACACGGGCAGGCGGGCGAGGCGGCGGCGGAGTTCGCTGCGGTAAGCTGCCGGCGAGCGATGTAAAGTTGGACGCCGCTGCGGGCGGCGAGGTCGTCGCGGAGGGCAAGACGACGGGTACGGGCGGGCAGGACGTCCCGGGTGAGGCCGTCGCGGCAACGGAGGTCGCCGGCGGCCGAGGTCGTCGCAGCGCCGGCGTCGGGCGCGGGCGTCGCCCAACGGCGTCGGGGGCGCGGCGGCGTGACGCGGTGCGAGGGCGTCGGTGATGGGGACGGGATTCCAGGGGAGGGGGGGTGTGGGGACGGGGGTTTCGGGAGGTGTTAGCCGGACGGATGAAAATGAGGCAGAATAATTGGTTCGCACCACGAGGTTCTCCAGCATGGGATTATTAGGAGTAGAGAAATACTGTTAATTTTGTTAAACGGGCCAAAATTACTAGGCTTCGGCCATTCTGTTGGCATGCCAACATGGCCTGCTACGGCCCGGTTCCTCCTATCCGTCCATCTCTGATTGACGGTTCAGATCGCGCTCGCGTAGAACAAATGCAAGAACCCAAACCCTAGCTGCTCTCCTCCACCCCTCACATCTACCGCAGCAGCCCGCCTCCTCTCCCATTCACTCCTCACCCACATCGCCACTCCCTGTGCGGGGGCAAGCGCTGCCTCCTCCCCTTCGGAGCCGCCGCCGCCGGTCCGTCACCGCCTTCAGAGTCTCTCCGGTAAGCCAGCAGGTTCATCTTAAACTTTTTCCTGTTGTTGCAATCTCATGGAGGAGACCAAGGACTGCTGTTGCTCGTCAGCTATCCCTTCACCACATCTGTAGTTTCGTACTTGTAGCCTGAAATTTCATACTTGTTACTTTGCTAATATGCTAGTACGGTTGTTTGATCTGTCAGGCCTCCAACAAATATGAATCCTATTAGGTGTCTGAAAGTTAAATCAGTATATTGGAGTTGCATGTCTGTATATAAGTGCTCTACCGATTACATTTCATCCGAGGCGATCTGACGAAGCCGGCGTGGATCGTCCCGCCGCTTGCGGCCAGGGTGCCACACCCGCCGGAGGGATACGTGGTGAGCTTCATCCGCTTCAACGAGAGTATAATTTTTTCATGTGGCTTCCATGTGCACCTATGAATTACTTTCTTTTCTTTTTTAATGGTGATCCTTATGAGAACCTGGATGGATATCCAGTGTAATCACAATGTCAGCAATAACAAACAAGGATACTGAAATTACTTTACCAGTTCGTTTTACCATGATCCTTTTGTCTTAGGCACATGATTTCAGTACCAAGTGCTTTGTGGACTGTAGTTCCCTTATAACATGGATTTTCCAATGTTATTTATTTTGCAGGTGTGCAAGCCAGAGGGCACATGATGAGTGCTGGTTTCAACAACCAGGTCTTGGCTCAGAAGCTTGCAAAACTTAATAGTTCACAACAGAGCATAGAGACTAGAGAGTATACTTCTTGACAGTTTCTCAGCCACCACTATTTTGGTTCTTTCTTTTCTGCATGCACTTCACTGTAATTGTGACCAAGATGTTTGTTTTTCCATGAATAGGTTGGGTTAGACTTTCTCTCAGGACAACATACAAAGTGATTTTCATATTAACTTCTCATATAACTTATTCTCACATCCATTTTCCTGTATGGATTGCAAAGTGCACAGTTATAACTCCTCACAGCTTACAGAAAAAGGGTAGTGTTATTTATCTTACCATTCCTGATAGCTGTATCAATAAATCACATTCAGTTGATGATCTCTCATGCTGCATTATGACCAGTTAATAGCATTTGGCCCTTGCTGAATTATGCTGCCTGCTGTGCTCTGTAAGAAACAACTCAGCTACCATTGAACATTGATGTATGTGATTATTTCTTATGGGCTACGTTATTTTACCCATTCACATAATGTCATCCTTAACAAAAAAAAGTTGTATCACATTGGTGTATTTCATCATCGGTACTGCCGACAAGTTGTAGAAGCATGGGACAGCGAGTTCCATGCAGCGCCTTGCGAGAGGAGGGTATCTTTGCTGTACCTCGCAAATGATATTATGCAGAATAGTAGAAAGGAAGGCAATCGATATATAACTGGATTCATGAGGGTCATCCCTACTGCCTTGAATGAAGTGCTTACTGTCACAGATGATCTTGGACGGTTTGCACTATATATAGAGTCATAACATATGCAACATAATCAACCACGATTTTGTAGCCCACCATCCATGCCTTTGTGAAAAACAAAAGCACCAACTTTAGTGGACTTTGATGTGATCCTACAGCCATCAAAATTGAATTTTTCGTGTGGTCTATTTATCTTCCTCCGTGTATTATACCCGTAGCAACGCATGGGCACTTACCTAGTGGGATAAAAAGAGAGGCTGTTCACGGTGGCTAGTATTTTTAAATCATTTGAGAGCACAGTGGACACGTATTGCTGTCGTGGCTGTAAAAAACGGTGCCACGTGGTATAGAGTAGCCTAAGGCTATCTGCACTGGCGAACCGTAAGGGGAATGCTACAGTGTTTACCGGCGTACGCAACCAGAAAATCATCTGCAGCTGTAGACTTTAAACGGTACGGCACGGACTCCAAGGCGAGAGCGAGCGGCAAACTGAGCGTGCGTAGCGGCCGAACGCTACCACGCCACATCGGCGCGGGGCCCGCGTGCCCAACTGCTGCGTGCACGCTCCACCCCCCGCCGCGCCGGCTTGCCGCGCCCGCCCCTGCAG
>OAMR01000499.1:748142-771178 GCA_900205405.1 Echinochloa crus-galli | reverse complement strand
TGACTAGCGGGAGTGGCAAAGAAATGGAACTCTCTGGCCGTCAGTACTATGGATGGGAGCTGGGAAGTTCTCAAGGAAAAATTCTGCCTAAACTTCTTCCCAGTTTCCAAGGTAGCTAGCCTTCGAATCGAAATTCTTACCTTTAAGCAATTAAAGGGAGAATCGTTAGGAGTCGCTTGGGCTCGTTTCAAGCAAATCTTGTCATCCGGACCAGACCTAGGCCTATCGGAACCCATAGTTCTCCAACACTTCAGCCTTGGCCTCTGTCCCGCAGCCACCACTTTCTTGGACTCTACTTCAGGAGGGTCGTTCTTTCATCTGGTTCCCAGTGAAGCTAGAATAGTCCTAGAGCGCATCTTGGACAACACTTCCTACACTGGAATCTATGACGAACTCCCCGATGAAGAAGAGAAACAGCCTGAACCTGAACCCGAAGAGCCAGTACAGATCCAATCCAAATCCATCAGCTCTTCTGTTCCATCCATAGCCGAAGCTCACTACAAACCACAACCGTCTCCTAGCCCAGCCTACTATGATTCACTCTACAACACGCCCTATGACTTCGATGATGACCTCTTCGATGACATCGGGAGTGTAACGAGTTTCCCACGGGAACGTCGTGTAGAGCCCATAGAACAAGCCCCCGACAAAGAAGAATTGGAATACCAGAGAGAATATCTTGGACGTCTCTCTGCTATCATGAGTCGGGAGTGGCTGGAAGAGGCCGAAGCCTCGACCGAGGTTGTCACAATGCCCAGAAAGATTCAAAGGATATTTTGTGAGGTCCTGGGTGATGACACAGAAATCGGGTACAACCCGAGCCTCGGGATCAACATAATCTCTAGCTCGTTGGTGCATAAGAAGCTCCCTGATGTACCTTGGTCGTTTTCTCAGAAAAGACTAAAGGTCACTTCAGGATTACTTCAGGAAGAATCCTGGATTGTTTGGGGATCTTGCGGGTCACACCCGTTAAGATTAATGACCCTGAACTCTTCATGGATTTCCATATCTTCGATCTACCCAGTAATACCACCCATTCCATCTTCATAGGTAGACCGATCCAGAAGATTTTAGAGAAGGCACCAACAAATCAGCTAGTAGAGCTCAGGATCGGTAAAGAACTCGTCCCTGTCTCTTACTCTCAATCCTTGAACACTCCATCAGAGGCAAACCCCGACCCTGACCCGTTAGAGGAAGTCAGGTCAGCTCACCTGTTAGACCTAGAGCAACCTATCCTGGAAGAAGACCTTCCGTTCTTCTCGGAAGAAGAGGAAACACACCCTCCGATTGAGCTCGATACAAAAGAAACTCCAAAACCTTCCCCAATCGAGCTCAAACCGCTTCCACCTGGACTTAGGTATGCTTTCCTCTTCGGGGATAAGTAAACTCCAGTGATCATCAGTGATAAGCTCTCTGAAGTGGAAACTCAACAACTCATCACTGTCCTGGAAAAGAATCGATCGGTCTTAGGATATTCTCTCCAAGACCTGAAAGGGATTAGCCCAAATCTCTGTACCCATCGCATCCCGATCGATTCTGAAGCTATGCCGTCACGGGAACCTCAAAGACGGCTAAACAGTGCCATGAGAGAGGTTGTGAAAAAGGAAGTTCTCAAACTCCTTCACGCTGGGATTATCTACCCGGTTCCCAATAGCGAGTGGGTTAGCCCCGTTCAAGTCATTCCAAAGAAGGGAGGAATGACGGTAGTGCGCAATGACAAGAATGAGCTCATTCCTCAGCGCACTGTTACCGGGTGGCGTATGTGCATAGATTATCGTAAACTCAACAAAGCCACCAAGAAAGATCATTTCCCTCTCCCGTTCATAGACGAGATGCTTGAACGGCTAGCCAAACACTCCTTCTTCTGTTTCCTTGATGGTTACTCTGGATATCACCAAATCCCAATCTATCCCGAAGACCAGAGTAAAACCACGTTCACATGCCCTTATGGGACGTATGCCTACCGGCGTATGTCCTTCGAGTTGTGTAACGCACCTGCCTCTTTCCAACGTTGCATGATGTCCATCTTCTCCGACATGATCGAGGAGATTATGGAAGTATTCATGGACGATTTCTCAGTTTATGGAAGGACCTTCACCGAGTGTCTGAAAAATCTGGACAAGGTCCTCCAGAGGTGTGGAGAGAAGCACCTCATTTTGAACTGCGAAAAGTGCCATTTCATGGTGCGAGAGGGTATTGTCTTAGGACATCGGGTGTCTGAACACCATTTTATGGTGCGAGAGGGTATTGTCTTAGGACATCGGGTGTCAGAGCGCGGAATCGAGGTAGATAGAGCAAAAATCGAAGTAATTGAGCAACTTCCACCTCCCACAAACGTTAAGGGGATCCGAAGCTTCCTTGGTCATGCCAGATTCTATAGGCGCTTCATTAAAAACTTCTCCCAAATATCACGGCCTTTGACCAATCTTTTAGCCAAAGATGCCCCCTTCGTTTTCAATGAGGAGTGTTACGCCGCTTTTCACACCCTCAAGAAGGCACTCATTTCCGCTCCCATCATCCAGCCTTCCGACTGGAGCATCCCATTTGAAATCATGTGTGATGCGAGCGACTATGCTGTAGGAGCTGTGTTGGGCCAAACTAAGGACAAGAAGCATTATGCTATCTCTTACGCCAGCAAAACGCTCACTGGCCCATAGCTCAACTACGCGACCACGGAAAAGGAACTCTTAGCAGTCGTATTTGCTATAGACAAATTCCAGTCCTACCTTGTTGGGGCCAAGGTCATAGTCTATTCAGATCACGCTGCTCTGAAGTACCTTCTGACCAAAAAGGATGCGAAACCGAGGCTCATCCGCTGGGTTCTACTACTCCAAGAATTTGACATCGAGATAAGAGATAAGAAGGGAGTAGAGAACTCAGTGGCTGACCACCTGTCCCGCATGGAAGTACCGTCTGATCTTCCGATCGACGAATACCTACTGGATGACACCCTCCTTAAGGTCACCACTGGCGATCCGTGGTACGCCAACATAGCAAACTTCATGGTGACGGGGTATGTCCCTCCTGGAGAAAACAGGAAGAGGCTAGCTTATGAGAGCTGACTCCATCTCTGGGACGACCCGTACCTCTTCCGGATATGTAGTGACGGACTCCTCAGAAGGTGCATCCCTGCACATGAGGCATATAAAATCCTAGAGAGGTGCCACGCAGCTCCGTACGGAGGACACTACGGTGCATTCCGGACCAATGTTAAAGTCTGGCAGAGCGGATTTTATTGGCCCAGCATGTACGAAGATGCAAGAGCATTCGTCATGCGATGCCCCCGCTGTCAGAAACACGGAAACATTAACACTAGAGACGCGATGCCACTCACTAGCAATCTCCAAGTAGAAATTTTTGATGTTTGGGGAGTGGACTTCATGGGTCCCTTCCCAATTTCCGAGGGTTGCCAGTTCATCCTAGTGGCAGTAGACTATGTCTCTAAGTGGGTGAAAGCCCTGCCTTGTGCAGCCGCCGATTCTAGGAACGCGAGACGAATGTTCCATGAGTACATCTTTCCATCTGACCCCTATAGAAGTGGTCACTGAAGTCGGTGAACGCCGTGATCCCATTTCATCGATTCAGCCTTCCGTAAGTATCTTTCAAGTCTGGGGGTGCAGCATAATGTTGCTACACCCTATCACCCTCAGACTAGTGGTCAAGCAGAAACATCAAACAAACAAATCAAAAATATTCTGCAGAAGACCGTAAATGAGATGGGTAGGCAATGGAAGGATAAACTCCCTGATGCACTCTGGGCATATCGTACGGCCTATAAGACGCCCATAGGCATGACCCCATATCAGCTAGTCTATGGCAAGACCTGCCACTTACCTGTAGAAATGGAGTTCAAGGCTCACTGGGCAATTAGGAAGTGGGGTATGAACCTTCCGGCTGCCGGTCTCAAACGAAAGATCCAACTGGCCGAACTAGATGAAATGAGAGAGCGAGCGTACCATAGCTCCTGGCTGTATAAGGAACGGACCAAGAGATGGCATGATAAAAGGATCAAGGTCAAAACGTTCAAGCCGGGAGATAAGGTCCTCGTCTTCAACTCCCGTGTCAAGCTTTTTGGCCATGGGAAGTTGCGTAGCAAGTGGGACGGCCCATTTACAGTAGTCCATGCTGCTCCTCACGGAGCCGTCACCCTGCAAAACGAGGACGGAAACACTTTTAAGGTCAACAGACAGCGGTTGAAGATTTTCTTGGAACCGGAACCTCCGCCACTCGACGAATTGGACGTCGTCGAGTTCATTGAACTCTGAACCCTGTCCGTAGAAAATCCGGCCCAAAACTAAACTTCCAAACTTTCCGGGCCGAAGACCACCTTGACCCAAAACCCCCAAAAACTCAAAAACCACGAGCAAAGTAACGGGACTGGGTCTGGCCCGCACTCAGGAGGACCTAGGGGCCAGTTCGGCCGCCCTGGCTCCCTTCGGGCGAACCAGCTGGTTCGGCCGAAGGCTAGGGTTCGGCTGAACCCAGCTCCTGCCCCCCTCATGGAGTCCCACGCCTCCAAGCCTATCCAAGTTGTTGCTATCCCGATCCATGCGAAGAAAACGTCGGGAGAACCGTTTTTCGATCGGGAAAAGCCTCGATAAAAACAGAGACTCTCCGTCGACTTTCCCATCTCATCTAAAGCCATCTCCTTCCCATAGAACACAGCCACCATGGCCTCTTCTTCATCCAAGGGCATCTCCTCAGCCCAAGGCTCAAGCTACGTCAGTCGGAACGGCGATTCCGCTCATGAGCAAGCTTTTCGGATCTCGGACGTCAGCATGACAGAAGAGAAGCCGCGGGGCAGGACACCGTCGCGCACCTCGTCGCAGCGCCGAGACTCTCCGCTGCGTGCTATGGTCAGCGATCTCCTCGCCCCGACCAGGGGGATCAAGAAGCCTCTGCGTTCGTCTTCGCCAAGGCCTACCATGGGCGAACTGCGCCCGAGGTCGGCATCCTCCTCCAGGGTGCCGGACTTGGGGCTGTGTTTGCTCAAGGGAAAGGCCGAAGCGATCCCGGAGGACGAACCGGAGAAGCCGCTGTGTTTCGTCATCAAAGGGGAACGCAAGCCGGGAGGCGGATACGGCAAGGTCCTTGTCCCGCCGCTTAAGCGGGACGAGATGGAGCTGGTGGACTCGGCCCGGTCCTCTCCTCCACGGCGCCACCCAAGGGTGCGGCGCCACAGGCAGCCCCCGGCCATCAAAGGGCTGCCCGGGGACATGGAGTTCTCCGATGAGGAGAACGGCGAGGAAGAGGAGGAGAAGCCGCCTACTGTGGAGAGCCTGAAGGCAGACTTGGTGGTGGCGCAGCAGCGGATCAACCACCTTCTGTAGGTGGCGAAGGGCGAGCTCACACGCATGGAGTGGGAGGACAAGATGGAACTCCTCCGCAAGGCCCTTTGTGCAAAGCTCAAGAGGCTTTTCAAGGCCACGGGACACGAGGATCTCTATGGACCGCCTTCAGAGTAGTGTCCCGCGGTCGTTCGTTTTTAGATAGAGCACCACTAGTTTAGTTAGTTCGGTTTGCTAGTTGTTTGATTTATTTATTTAGATTCTTGTTTAGGGTGCTCTGAATTTCATTTCCCTTCCAATTATTTGTTTCCAAACTTAGTTCGATGAATAAATAAAGATTAGAATTGTGTGCAAGAAAAGAATAAATCCACGTCCCGGATGGTGCACTTGAGCCATCCGGGGTATGCCCTGTCTAACAGAGAGTTGCACGAGTACAGGAAATGACACAGGAGCACTAGGGGACGGGGGACGAACACCGGGGCCAGTTCGGCCGAACCAGGTGGTTCGGGCGAACTGGGCAGTTCGGCCGAACCAGCCCGTTCGGCCGAACCAGCCCGGTTGCCCCCTCTCGCGCACCGACACGCTGGTTTGCACTTCCTCCCATCTGCTTATTTTTCCTGTGTTGTCACGTTTCGAAATTTGGAAGTATGAGCATCATTAACACGAAACGAAACTTGGTTATCTTTCATCTCATGATTTTGCTATTGCTTATATCAAACCTAGTACCTAGTGCCTGTGAAAGAAATCACTATTTTAGGACCCCCTGATCTAAGTTGTTGACAACTGTCATATGAATCGATAAAACGAACCACTTGTTCATTCTTACATTCGGGAGAATTTAATTTTGAAAATATAAAAATCAAACTCTATCCTTTCATCCTGTCCACGAATACCACACTACATATATGTTTGAGAGTTTACTCCTGAAACCTGTCAATCCTAGTATGATGTCTTGTCGAATTTTGAGTCCCCAGAGTGACCACATTGCCTCAGTCCGGTTGCAAGCAAATCTATCATCGGAGTATAGTGGAAGTCTTCATGCCTCGGTGATACCCTGAAAAAAAAGAGAAGAATAGTGAGAAAAAAGCAAAGAAAGGACTCATGAAAGTCCCAAAAAAAAATCCCAAAAGGGGAGAAGAGAAAAAGAAAGGGGTCACGAGGCTGAAGACCGATATGAACTCCTCATCTTCAACTTGCAATCCGACCGAGGGCAATGGTAAGAAACTCCGGGAACCAATCTTCGGCTCGACAGAAATACCTGACTTGACACGGCCACCACTTGAGAGACAAAGAAATATACAAAAGAGAGTGAGTGAAAGGAAGAAGCTCCAGAGAGCTGAGTGTTAAGGATGAAGGGACAAGAGTCATTTGTTTGCGAAAAACAAGAAAACCCCGAATGCAGGATAAGCAAGAGGAGTCTGTTGTAAGAATCGTACTATACTATAAAATCTCGATGACCAGGACAGAATATTCCTTTTAAAGGATGTTTTTGAAGTACGACGAGTGTGGATAGCCTAAGAGTCGGAGGCACGCGTGGCCTCGTCCCGTCCACACGCCACCTCCTCCTGGACCCTGTGCGGTGTTGGACATTGTTGGCGGTCGTTATAGACCGATTTCCGACCTCCAACCAAGTATAAAATAAACACAATGGAGACACACACCATAGTTATAGGGCTCTCTACGGCCTATTTCCACAAGTTTTGGTGATTGTCCCGTATGCAGGTACAAAGTGGAGAAACACAGGCTATAGGGGTCAGAAATGACCGATTCGGCCGAACGACACGATTCGGCCGGTTATCCCCCTTAGCCGAGCAAGCCACCGGGAGCCGTCCACGTCAACGATAACTAAGCAAACACGATGTATGACATGTGGACGCCCGCCAACTCATCTCAGATCACCGCCACCTCAGCACGGGCCAGTACACCACGGAACCATCAGTCTACTTCTCGTTCTCCGTGGAAATCGATACCTGGAATACTCCCGGGTGAAAGCTACATCGGTATCCGTTCGCTTGCAGATTTATCTGTAGGCCGTAAGGAGTGCCAACAGGCATCTCGGCATCTGGATTTGTTCACTTGACAACGACGGCAAGGAGTAGTAGCGTCCCGGCCGCCCACCCCGTGCGGGAGAATGGGGTAGGGGAGTTCGGCCGAACCGACCCTGAACCGACCCGAGGTCTCTTGGCGGTTACTCAACGTCCAACCACCATTGGACACTACAAATAGAGGGGTCCAGCTGCTCATTTGAGCGTTCAGAACAAAGGTCTGGCAATATGGAGATGCTAAGAAATTTAGCAAGACCATCTACCTAGGACAACTTAGTTTAGGATTAGTACACTTCTTGTTCCCCGTGGAAATCGATACCTTGGAATACTCCCGGGTGAAAGCTACATCGGTATCCGTCCGCTTGCGGATTTATCTGTAGGCCGTAAGGAGTGCCAACACCTAATTATGGAGCGTTCAGAACAAAGGTCTGGCAATATGGAGATGCTAAGAAATTTAGCAAGACCATCTACCTAGGACAACTTAGTTTAGGATTAGTACACTTCTTGTTCCCCGTGGAAATCGATACCTTGGAATACTCCCGGGTGAAAGCTACATCGGTATCCGTCCGCTTGCGGATTTATCTGTAGGCCGTAAGGAGTGCCAACAGGCATCTCGGCATCTGGATTTGTTCACTTGACAACGACGGCAAGGAGTAGTAGCGTCCCGGCCGCCCACCCCGTGCGGGAGAATGGGGTAGGGGAGGCCCAGCATGCCCGAGCCGACCACCGCACCCCCGCCGCCGTGCTGCGAGAGCAGCAACGCCGCCGCCGTGTCGAGCCGCAAGGATGCCTCCGGCCTCCGTGCCCGAACGCACGCATGCCGCCGGCCGCCGCTGCGCCTCCGCGACCGTACGCCGACCGCGGCCGGCCGCCACTCCACCTCCGTGCACGGCCGCACATGGCTGGCGGGGGAGGGGTGCTGTGATTGGCCACGGACGCCGGCGAGGAAGGGCCCAGTGGCGCAGCCGCCGTGGGAGCCCACGGGGATGGTGTCTGCGCAGGCGTGGCGCGGCTGTGGTCGGACCTGGAGGACGGCCACGCGTCGCTGTGCGTGCTCTCAGTGCTCGCGCAATTCGCGGGTGGTGCCTCGTGCTCGCCCGCGGCGGCGCCGCGACGTGGTCTCCCTGCACCGCGACGTGGTTCCTGGAGGCCGAGCTGATTGAGCGCCTGGAGGCTGGAGGCGAGGACGACAACGACCTCGTGCTCATCGCCAGCCTCATGGTGAACCGCTCAACGAGCCCAGCAACAAGCACCAGATCGCGGTGGACAAGACGGCCGCGCCGTTCGGCGACGCGGAAGCCGGCGGCGTGCGGCATTCCTCGTCGCGCCACCGCCCGGCACAGGGAGCTGGAGAGGGGTGGCGCGCGAGCGAAGGAGCAGGAGAGGGCCACCGGCGATCTTCGTCTGGAGTTGGAGGCGTGCGGGTGGGCCACTCTCCTCGCGGAGGCGGCGGCATGAAGACGTCTGAGGCGGCGCGGCAAGTCCCTCCCCGTGACGGCCGGCAGCACGGCATGTTCCTTCCCGCGGCGGCCGGGGGGCCAGCGCGGCGGCGTACGGCCCCGCCCCTGCCTCTCCCTCTGCTCTGCGCCGCGCCGACTCCCACCCGCATGGATCCCCACGGTGGCAGACGGCACCGCGGAGCCCGTGTACAGCTGCAAGCACGCCCGTAGCCCCGCCTTTTCCGCCGAGTCTTCCTCCCCATGGTGAACGCCGCGGCGGCGGGGTCGGTGGCCGCAGGGTGGCTCCCCGGCGCCCGAGAGGTGCTACAGGCGGCGCAGGGCATGCCCAGCGGTTGCGACACCATGGTCATGCTTGCCTCCTTGTCCAAGGGCGCCTGGCCGAGCAGCGACGGAGGAGTAGGGGCGGCGGTCGAGCAGCTTCGAGCGTAGGACGGAGAAGAAAGAGGGAGAGAGAGAGAGAGAGAGAGAGAGAGAGAGAGAGAGAAATGAGAAGGACTGCCTCAGGACCGGAAGCGTTGGGGCGTGGGGATGGCAGTGGGGTGCATTCATAAAACTGTCAGCGGGTGTGTTTTTGGAAACTCGCTACGAATTCCGAATTTTGCCTCCTTCGTATTGAAATATTTTGGATGTTGGGGGGTCGTTTGTAAGAAAAGAACACGTTTACTGTTCATTGTGGACTTCGCTGAACCTTGGGTTGATTTCCCTAAAGAAGGAGGGTTGTTTTGTGAAAGGACCGTGATGTCACCAAGAGGGAGGGGGTGAAAAGGTGATTCTGCAAATTTCCAACACTTAAAACAAATTGTCAGTTCAACTCTGGATACTCCGAGGTTATGCTGGATATTCCGGGGTTAAGACCGGAGACTCCGCAACACCTCTGGATACTCTGGATCAACTACTACTGGAAATACGACTAAGTCAGAGCCAAAACCGGTCAGACCAGTTTGGGAAACCGGTCAGACCGGTTTATGACTGAGAACCACAACAATGTGAGTAAACCCCCTATACGAGATCTAGCACAAACCAAACTTGGTGAGGTTCTTCTGTTGATGGTTTCTAGCAGGTCCAACAAGTCCTTGCACACAAGACAAGCACAACCAAGTAGATCGAAGCGAAAGCAAATATATGTGCTAGAAAGGAAAACGTGAGGCAAACCAAATTGGAGACGCAGTGAGTTGTTTCCCGAAGTTCAGATTCACGGTTTGCCCAAAGGCTGCCCAAAAGCACAGCGAATCCTACGTCTCCGTTGAGGAAGCCCTAGTGACCCAAAGGTCGAGCTATCTCCTCGGTTCCACTAACTTGAACTTTTTCCCGA
Source organism: Echinochloa crus-galli (assembly GCA_900205405.1). Classification (NCBI taxonomy): domain Eukaryota; kingdom Viridiplantae; phylum Streptophyta; class Magnoliopsida; order Poales; family Poaceae; genus Echinochloa; species Echinochloa crus-galli. Next base: position 761,073 of record OAMR01000499.1, on the reverse strand, counting down.
AGGAGGCAAGACCACACCTGCACAAACAATCCGTGGCACACCACAACCTTGGTGGCTCACCGGCGACGCCTAGCCGTCTAGGAGGCTTCACATCCAAGAGTAACAAATGCTTCAACAAGTTGCTAGACCTCAACCACAAGTGCTCAAGCTATGGATTCACTCCTTAGTGAGTTAGCTAGCTCTCTAGCTCTCTATTTCTCACACACAATCCCTCTCTCAACCCAATCCAAGGATATGAACAAAATCAACCAACTCTCACAAAGAAAGGCTTGGGGAGAGCTTGCTGGTGCAAGGAATGCTTCTGGTCGCTCAAGAGACCCAATGGAACCAGCAGCCTTCAAAGGAGAAGGCCAAGGGGTATAAATACCCCTCACACAAAAACTAGCCGTTGAGACAGAGGAAAACCGGTTTCCCAAACCGGTCAGACCGGTTTTCAAACCAAACTAGTCGTTACACTCTTGAACAATAAAAACCGGTCACACCGGTTTCCCAAACCGGTCAGACTGGTTTGGGACCAGTCAGCACACTAACCCCCAAAACACTCCTCTCAAAGGCTATCTCACATGGGTTGACCTATGATCACTTTTGGTGTGTAGTCAAACAACTAATGTTGCATCCCTCTTGATAGTACGGCATTCCTATACTCAAGATTGCAAATAATAAATAAACTCTCCACTTGAGCTTCTGTGTCTTCATTGATGCCATACTTGATCAATATCAACTTTGAGAGCTTCAACACTTCAATCTTGCTGAGCAAATCCAACTTGAGCTAGTGACTTAGAATTTCCAAGCGTATGATCACTAATCCATACCAATTCATAAGCCACTTCATCATATGATTCAACAATGATTGGATGCATTGCATTGCTTCACTAGATAAGGCTTGATTAATGCCTAGAGATCAATCCACATCACTAGCTTCTTCACCCTAGCAAAGTTCCTCGGCCACAAGTCTACCTTGTCGTTCACTTCGCTTAGTACCTCATCACTAGCCATATAGTTTGATCCCTTTCATCCTATCTTGCCACTTTAAGCAAGGCTTTGCTTTGCATCCACATGAAATCCACATTGCAATCCATGTCTTCAACTAACCGAGATATATCCAATATCATCACATCAATTGTCCCTATATTATTTGACAAGCTTCTTCTAAATGAGACCTATCCATAAGCATAACCTCCTATCTCATTTGTCATTTCCATTTACTTGTCATTATCTACTTTAGTCACATGGAATCACATTCACTTGTTTGCTTTCACAATATTAAACCAATAGAGCACATATTCTTATTAACAATTGCACCATATGAATATCCACAAGAATAATTCCCTGCTCATATACTTAAGCAAACAAGTTAGATCATTATTCATGTTGTCATTAAATCACCAAAACACTTAAGTGCCTAGATGCACTTTCAATTTAAAAATTTGCCCGCATGCATTGCAGGCGCCGAGCGGCCGGATGGCAGCAAATCAGACGGCACGGTACAAAAGGTGACGTCGCCACGCCCAGCAGCGCCCATCCTGCGCCGGAATAAGGGTGTACATGTCATGGAGAAATTCCTGATAGCTTGGTCAACTGGCCTCCGACGGTAGCATGGTTCGCCGGGATTTCGCCGAGGGTCTTACTGAAAAAGCTTGATGCCAAAAATGATGGAAGGCTCAGGGCGATGACGAGGTGAAGAATGGGCACTAGTAGAAAAGAAGACTACCTTAGGGAATCGGCCTCCCTGCAAAGGAGTCAATGGTATGCCTTTTTCAGATGAGGGGTGGTTTGTATATATAGGGAGAAAATCTCTCAACTCCAAGTTCATTAGCAATATGAGACTAAAGGTGGTTTCTCCCATTCCAATGCTAATGGGCTTTGAAATTTGGCCCAATAAAGTGGTGGGTGGATTTGAGTTAAAATTGGGTCAACTAAGAATTATGATAATTTGGCCCACTAAGAATTATGATAAATTTTATTCTCGAAATGATTAATTTCTTGGTTATAAAATAATTCCAGATAAGTCCAGAATTCATATTTAAACCATGAAAAATACACCAAAAATTCCAAAAATCCCACGAAAAATCCTAGAGATAGATTGGAACCCAAATAATGTATGTGAATCTCACGAAAAAGATTTTATCTTGTTCCAAAAATTAGAATTTGCTCTAGTGAAAATAGTAATAAATTCCAGAAAATTCTGACAAATTCCCAAGAGGCTCCTAAACGTGTTTTTGAAAACTTTGCACACATAAAGGCACTAAATGCTAGAAGCACACATTTTTATCACCTCTCTTATTTTAATTTAGAAAATAAAATTTTCCTACACTAAATTCCCTAGAAATTATAAAAACGTTGGAAAAATTTTAGAAATTCAAGAAAATTATTGTATTAATTATGCTTATTATTCACATCCTAAAATTAGCAAATTTTATGGTGTGACATGATTGGTCATGAGTCAACTACTCTAAAAGAGTACATCCCTCAACAACAATAATTCTCGAGGGCTACCCTCGCATGACCTCTCGCCGATGGGTTATAATCCCTCGCACGACCTCTCCAACGGGAGCAAAGTCCTAATTGATTACTTTTTTACGCACTATGCATACTTTTGTCGCATGTCAACTATTTTATGCTCGTTGTCTTCTCTTAACGGTTGCTAAAGTACTCGTGTAAGCCGTGAAACCTCAACTCTTCTGTAAGCCCATGCTCCTAAGTGTGAAGAGGCATGATCCTTACGCCATGGACTAAGGCCGTTAGGGTTCAGGTGTTTAAATGTAACAGGCCAACTACCCAAAGAAATTACATAACCTAGCAAGAGCTTGGCACGAAGTCTTTTACGCATTTAAATAATGCAGAGATCCGTCCCCTAATCAATATTCTATATATCAGTTACAACATATTTTTATGTCTACCTTGCAGGAGCGCTCGACGTGTACTTAAACTAGTCGTTTGAAGCTCGGGGCTACACAGCACAAGCTGAGACATGAAGACGAGTACTAAAACTAGTCGGTACTCAAACGACACGGCCCTACAATGCCAGCCGAGTACTTTAACTAGTCGGTGCTTGCATTTATTCAAAGATTTGACGACTAACCAAGCACTAACACGAGTTGGTACTTGGATATCAACACAGAAGCTACTTTGAAAATTATGTTCTTGATCCTTGAACCGAATGTAAACCATTCGCTTCGAGGCTCGGGTGCTATACTCAAGGGGTACACATTTTTTGTGCCTATTATTGATCAATTCAAGACAAAGACTTGGAGATTTTTTCAAGACCCTCGACCTGATTATCTTAATCAACTCGAGGCTCGGGGGCTAAGCATATATGCTTCACCTTCGGTGAGCATATTTATTAAAGACATTGATGAAGCTCTCCACAGCCTCTCGTTAACCACAAGCACTCGGCGAAAGACTAGAAGACTTTGAAATATGGTTGTTGTTCGGCTATGAAACGCTCGGGGGCTTCTGAGATATGCATCCCCGGGTACCCTCAAGACAGAAGATCGAATCCTAGTAGAACTACTCGAAACTACTCATGTACTCCAACTAGGACTCCTGTATTGTAACCGCTAGGAGACTTACCATGTAACCTTACCCCCTGGGATATATAAAGGAGGGGAGGGGTCCCTAGTCGGTATAACCAAAAACCATCCAACGTCTAGAAGACGCAATATACAAAACCCCCATACAGGACGTAGGGTATTACGCTACACTGGCGGCCCGAACCTGTCTAAATCCTTGTGTGTTGTGTCTTCGCGTTAACCATCAAGTTCCAAGTCTGGCGATCCCCACAAATCTACTCCCTGGGATACCCCTAGATGGACGCAGTCACGATAAATCTTTAACAGCGGGTAATTTCTTTGAAGTTTTAGAGAAGATTGAAAACCATCACCCGTAAAAGATGGGGAAGCTTCTCTCGCCGAGCTTTTCCGTCGCTGGTCAAATATTAGGTTTTAGATTGTCTCACTTGTAGGAAAAGCAGGGCTGGTAGATTTTAGTTTTTTCAATTGTTTGGAGTAGCAAAAGCTCCTATAAGCTACCCCAAAGGGACCTAACGTCGGCATGGATTTCCTCTTGTAACCCTCTGTTGGCGGTCGTTACAACCCAAATCCGACCACCAATACTCGGGAATAAATGAGGCTTTATGCAACATTCCATGTACTTAGGTTTTATTTCTAATAAAGTTCCACGAGTTTTAGTGAGTGTCACTTGTGCAGGTACGACTACGACAAATACGTGCTATTGGGGCCGAAAATGACCGAATCGGCCGAACGACTCCGTTTACCCCCCTTAGCCGTGCACGTCACCGGGAGCCGTCCACGTCAACGATGACCAGCGACAACAAGTACATGACACATGGACGAAGCCAACTCATCCCGGAGCACCGCCATGTCAACCTGGGAAAGATAACTATATTGATACTCAAAGTCTTGCAAAAGGAAAAGGTAAAAGATACAAGAGCTTATACCAGAGCTTCTGAAGACGACTCTGGAACCTCCAAGCCAAGGAGCTCATTTCCACTTTCATTCTAGTAGAGTTAGGATAGTTTAGTTGGGAGTTAGAGTTGAGTCGAGCTTTGCCTCGGAGGTTCCGGAGTCGTCTTCAGAAGCTCTGGTAATAGCTCTTGTATCTTTTACTTTTCTTTTTGTAAGACATTGAGTTATCAATATAGTTATCTTTGTCACTTGCCTTTGTCATTTATATCTTGCTTCTACTTTATTCTAGTTGCATCTATATCTTGTTTAGACTATAGTCAGTTATAGTTCTAGTGCTTGTAGTCTTGTTTAAGTCTTTGTCTTGGCTGGTTCTTCGATCTTGCTTGATACTGGAGGTGAATTGTCACCAAGAGTATTGACAAGGTTGCTTGCTCTTGCTAGCAGAGGAAGTAGTTGTTGACTAGTGTAGGAGTGGTTCCTAGACTAGCCAGTGGCCTTATTTTATTCCCGTCGCAACGGAGGTGGTAGCCGTGAGGTGGTGACAGCCCTGTGCAACAGCGGTGATTCTGTGCGCTTGCAGAATATTTATATATTTTACTAAGCCATAAGGAAAACCACTGAAACACTCCTTACCCCAGTATCAGGATTCTCAATTCTGATATTGGATCGTAAGAAGTGCCAACACCCTCCTGGCCACCCCCACCGATGGGATAAAATCGGTGGGCAATGAGAGGTGTCAATTTCCCTTTCTGTTTCGCTCTTGATTTCCCTTTCCCACGAACCAAATGCCACCTGAAAGTTTTCGGTCAAGCACTCATGTTGCTAGCGGCGAAGCCAGGTGCTGGTAGGGCCATGGCCTCCCTCATCGAGTGGAAATATTTTTTACCCCTCTCAAATACTAGGCTAAATGATTTGTTTACTGGGCCTTAGTTGCCTGATGCTAGGTGTACTCCCTCCGTCCCATTTTATTTGCACCCTGCAATTCAAAAAAAGTCCCAAATTAAGTGCAGCAATTGGCTACCATCAAGTCCCTCCGTCCCATTTTATTTGCACCCTGCAATTCAAAAAAAGTCCCAAATTAAGTGCAGCAATTGGCTACCATCGAGTACACGTGGGCCTCTGGTGCTCGCACCTTTTCCTGAGATTTTCCCAAGGATTTTCCGGCGTTATGCGTTAAGTGGTAAGCGTCGTTCCCGTCGACAACGAGGTGCCAAAGGTGACTTCGGGAATCTCCACATCTGTCGGGTGCTCAGTCCATCGGAGGTTCTCATAGGGGTAGGGTTTGCGTACGTGTATTCTTAGGGGTGAGTGTGCGTGCGTGTGTGAGCGTCTACGTTGTACTGTGTCATTCTAAAAAAACCATCCTTCTGAAACGCTCTGGTGTCTTCCGTTGTTCCTATCGCCGTTTTTATTCCAAAAAAAATCTGCACCACCGTTTCTTCCAAAAATCATCCGCACCCAGCCTTCCGCAGCACTCACCCGCTCAGGTTCGCATCGCCGGCCGGCCGCCGCCTCGTTTCCTCTGCGCCGCATCGTCTAGCACCTCACCCCTGCCAGCGAGTTCCAGATCTCCTCCTCACAACTCAGCACCCCTCCATTCGCGTGTGTTCCCTATGCTCGTTCCCCATCCAGCGGATCTCCCCCTCGCTTTCATGGCCGCGCAATCGTTGGGGTCCCCTCGAATGGCATCACGGCCAGGGCCGGTGCAGTCGCAGGGGACGGCGAGCTCCACCAGTGGCGGCATCCATTCGCCCCGTCTCGAGGGCCTAGCGTCTGTCCGGCGGCTGGCAGCGCGGCTCCCCGTGGCGAGGCCCAGGCTGCTGCTATGAGATCCAAGCTCCCTCCGCATAGCTTCCCGCACCTCGGATAGAACTCCCGCCGGGCTCCCTCGGCGGAGCTCGCCCCCGCCAAGGCCCTCGCCGCATCTCAGACGGGCCTGGAGTCGTTGCTCCGAGCTCCCTCGGTGGCGCTCGCCCCGCTCCGGGTGGAGCCCCCGCCAGGGCTCTCGCCGCATCTCGGATGCGCCTGGAGCCGCTGCTCCGAGCTCCCTCGGGTAGGGTCGGGTGAGCTACGCCGGCCGGATCGACCCACCGAGACGATGGGAGCTCCTCTGGTGGCGGCATACATGGCAGCAGGCGGAAGGTGTCGGCAAGGGAGGAAGATGCTGGGGTGCTAGCCGAGGCCCTGACGGGCGGGGAGGAGGTGGCGAAAACGGGGGGCCATGGAAGGCTTGAGAGGATAGGGGAAAGAAGCCACCCTGGTACTACACGAGCATTTTCGTAATTTCATGTTTGTATTGGTTTGCGTGCACGGTCTTCCAAGTGCGTTTATTTTGGGACGGAGGGAGTATCTTTTAACACCAGTCCAATCTTATCTTATTGGACTGAAACCTGGTCGCGGACTAAAAAAGAGAATTAGGCCACGTAACAAAAAAATATCAGCCGTTTGATAAACATTCGACGCTGGAAAAAAAATGCTGACGCATCGGCATTGCTCCGCTGGCTGTTGTTGCCCCATTGATCATCCAGCTCCTTCCATCCATACATCGGCAGACGCTTCCGTTCGGAATTCGGAATGCCTGCCATCCTTCATGGACCACGGCAGCTCCGCCTGCCTGGTTGCCGATTCCGTAGACTGCTGCGCTCAAATTCGATCACAGGGACAACGAGCTCACCGAGGTGACACGATGTGGCTACCATTGTCACCATTACCTCATGAGCTACTTCTAGCATGGCATGCGAGTCTACAAGTTTTTTATGATGACACATGAGCCCATCATGATTTTCTTGCAAAGATGCATGCTTGCTAGTGAGCTTCTCGAGTTGAACTTTGAGCTCATGGTTTGACTTCTCTAATTGAGCCACATAAGAGATAGAGTTAGTCACTTTGGGCCGCTAGCGACAAGATTGATTGAAGAGATTGCAGAGAGAATATTTTTAAAAGAGGGGCACTTTGGGCTATCGAGTTAGCAGGAATGAGGTGTGTTTAGTTGCAAAAAGAGAAAGAAAAAGTTTTGTAAAAATGTCACATCGGACACTATAGCGCACTGCAACACTTTTTATTTGTTTGTGGTAAACATTGTCCTATCATGACCTAACTAGGCTCAAAAGATTCGTCTCGTCGTGTACATCAAAACTATATAATTAGTTTTTTTATTTACCTATATTTAATACTCCATGCACGAGGAGAGAGATTTGGTGTGATTTGATGTGATAGGTAAATAGTGAAATTTGGAGAGAGAATTTTTGGAAAAGTTTGGAAAGTGAACACAGCCATGGCGAGCCGTGGGACAGAGAAAGGTAGGCGGGGAGCAGGAAGGGTGAGCAAGGCCTTGTTTAGATCCCAAAAGCAACTTTCAAATTAACTATGCAAAAAGAAGATTCCCCGTCACATCAAAATGTCATAACATGCATGGAGTACTAAATGTAGATGAAATCAAAAACTAATTGCACAATTTTGTTGTGCTCTGCGAGACGAATATTTTGAGCTAACTAATCAATTTTTGGACAATTTTTCACAAATACAAACGAAATGGTACAATGACGCAATGATTATGAAGTGACATCAAACTCTTAAATTCAACCTCCCAAATTCAACATGTAAACAAGGCCCAAATCTTGCACCAGTCTGCGTACCGAGACAATAGCATCACTTGCAATAATTCGCATACCATGCAGAATTAAAATATTAGCTACACAAACTATTTCAGATATATATCACTCCTAATAAATCTTATCAGATAATATTAGCTGCAGGAATATTCTTTGTATATACAAAACTGTACGGAGTATAGCATGTTCTTTCTGAATAACTATCTAACTTCAGTTTAGTGATATAAAAAGAATTCTTACCAACAAACATATAATTGTTACATCAGCAAGAATAAACATATGCCCTTAGTTGGCCATTGAAATTTAAATTTTAACTCCATAATATAGATATCCACACTTGCTAGGATGATGAGAATTTCAAACACTACTCCAGAGATGCACATCATAAACGGTTCCCAAAGCCCATCACAAACGGTTTTGGGAACCGTTTGTGATGTTCCGTTTGTGATGCCTGGGGAACCGTTTGTGATGCTCCCATCACAAACGGTTGGTAGTCCCAACCGTCTGTGATTTCGTTCGTCCGAAATAAACCCCAAAAAATATGAAAATATTAGGGAAAAAATTTATTTTCATTTGGGGAGGCCGGCCGCGCATAAATCGCGCGCTCCACGGCCGGCCGGGTTCGAACTCGCAACCTCTCCCTCGCGCGTAGCCTCCTCTACCACTGCATCTGTCTGTCACCTATGACTGGATAGCGTTCCGATTCCTATCATATTATACCAGATCGAGTTTAAATTGCTTGTTTGAGGCCCTTAACGACTTCAAATCAAAATCTGATGAACTACAAAGTTTCCTAACTTTTCGAATCCTACAACTTTCATGTTGACCGTTTTTTCATCCGAGGCCGTTTACGAAATTTGAATTTCAAATTTGAGAATATTCAAACTTAGATCTAGCAACTAGATGACTTCAAATGATAAAGTTGTCAACTATAAAGTTTCATGACTTGTCGAGATCTACAATTTCATGTTGGCCGTTTTTTCATCTGAGGTCGTTTGGAAAAACTCAAATTTTAAATTTTGATTACAAACTTACTTTTCATTAGTAAAATAATTTCAAATTAAAAGGTTGTCAACTACAAAGTTTCATAACTTCTGAAGATCTACAACTTTCATGTTGACCGTTTTTCCATACGATGTAGTGAGAGTAACATTGTTCGCAAATCTTATAGGTCTCTCTTATAGTTTTAGAAACTATAACTCTATAAGAGAGATGCATTTTTGAACAATATTCATATGAATTTATCAAATGAAGAAATGACCAAAGTGAAAGTTGTGCATCTTGAGAAGTCATACAACTTTGTAGTTCAACATTTTTTGATTTGAAGTCATTTAATATTTCAAAATATGGTTTGAATGTACCATACACACATCACAAACGGTTTTTTAAGAACCGTTTGTGATGGCCCCCATCACAAACGGTTCAAAAACCGTTTGTGATGGGGTATCACAAACGGTTTTTCAAAACCGTTTGTGTTGAGACCGTTTGTGATGGCACTTTCTGTAGTAGTGAAATAAAATAAAAACTTGCATGCATCATCGAAAAGGCAGATACAATATGCTCTTCCTTCACATGTAGCCACAACAAATCATTAGTCAATACTATATTATGACAGCTCCAACTTCTAGTTTTATTTACAACTTTCTACTACTTTGAACCAGAAAGTCATGATAGTACAAGGACTATAAACACTTCCTTTTCAATGCAAGTGTCTTCTAGAGTCGTCAATTAAATGGTGCTTTTGAATTTTACAAGATGGTTTCTAATGAATAGAGACGTCCTTTTGAAATTCTTATGGCCTGTCATAAGAAATTGACAGCTATCTATATTGCAGGTCTCATGTACTTTTTACCATAAAACACAAGTTGTTTAAGAAACCGGCACACTGCTGCTGCTACTAAGGGCAAGTACATTAGTATCGTCTAACAGACGGTCTCATACAGCGACACGTAATCTTGAGTCAACTTATTAGACAACCTATTCAATAGGTTGTTGTTTTAGTTGTCTCATGGTAATACAGAATCCCTTAATTTATGGAGAAATAAAGAAATATTATTGGTTGCATGACAACGAAACTCGTACAATGGTGGGAGAGTTGTCTCATAGTCCTAAAATTTAGCTCATGAGGCGGTTGTTTCGCGAAACAACGGCCTCATTCTCTCACCTCGCTCTCTCTCCTTCACATCAGGAAAAATCTTATGTGGCACTGCATGACGACCTATGAGGTGTAGCAATGTACCTGCCCTAATGTACTTAATTACATGTATATACTTCACAGCTACACAACTTTCTGTATTAGTTCCATATATAATATATAATACCATACTTTCATGTATGATAAATATGTACTTAGCTTATTTTATCATTAGCTTGGTTGCGGTGTCCGGGCACATTTCTGCGAGGCAACGCCACGCAATGTTCTAGTTACTAAAGAGATCTCGTGCTTAACGTCGGCCGGCCTGATACGTGTGTCTACGTACCTCCTACCCTCCTCTATAATTCCCAAAAAAAAAAAACCTCCATTGCAAACAAGGCCCTAGGATATTTGTTACAACAGTTCGAGCATTAATGTAGCATGCAAAATCTGTCATCGGTTATTGTGTCTCAAGAACCAAAGTGACCATTGAAACTAAACGACTAGCAGTAGCACGCAGCACTTGATTGCCACTGCATTAAGATGGCACCGGTATGCCGTTGACGAGCGCGAGGGCAATGCTCGTGCGCTCCTTGGCGCTTAAAACTCCTATTACCACCTCCCTCGCTGCAAGCGACGCGGCAACGCCTGCCACGCCGATCCCGTCGGCACACGTCGCCTCGTTCGTCATGGACGCGCTGAGCCACGTCTGCGCGTTGGAAACGGACCACCTGACCTGATTCTTCCCCGCCGCGGCTCCTGCGGCGTCGAGCTTGGCGAACTCAACCGCGGATTGCTTAGCCAGGCCGGCGGCCGATGACACCGTGCTGGCACAATCGCGTAGCGCGGCCGCCTCGACCGTACCGACGATAGTACCAATGGCCACGAGCTCCTTGACGCGCTTGGAGAGCCCGCGGAGCGAGACCAAGTTGACATCGGTGGCGGCGTGGGCGAGCTTCACGTGGCTGGTCTGGAACGTGCACGCGTAGGGAATGAGGGCGTCGTAGCATGCCATGCCGTACAGCGTGGTGGCGCAGCGCGCGCGGAGGAACACCACTGCCGATGGCGGCGGCACACAAGGCGGCGGCGGGACGGCTAACCACGGGGGCGAGGAGGCGGCAGCCTCGGTTAGTGGCGTCAATGCAGAAGCAGTAAGGGCAAAAAGAATGGAGACTAGTGGCGCCATTGTTGGGTGCGAAGAATTGCACGATATCGAGCATCTGTTTATAGAGATGGTGTGTATTAATAAGTTATTTAGCGGCCAAGTAGTCTTGCTCAGGAAAATGGAACGGTTGTTCCATTGGTGGAACGGAAACGGCGAAACTGTTTCCATTTGTGCGGCTGGCTGTCCGATGTTGTCGCTCACTGGTGGAAAAGGGCCATTTGTCCCCGGCACAAACTCCCTTTAGTCCCGGATTGGCAACCAGACTACGCCTCCACAACTAAAAGTCCCGGCCGCAGCAAGCGGGCGGCCTCCCCTTTTGTTTTCGTTTATAAATTGTTTTCTCTTTTATTTCTATACTGTTTTCTCTTTTATTTTTTTCTATTTTGTTTACTAATCCATCTACGTATTGAACACTACTTAGTATTGAACACTACTATTATACGTCCGTATATATTTGAGATACTATACTACATATGTTAATGGGTTAATTAAAAGTAAAACTTATATACATATATTATTACAAAATGAGGTTAAAAAGTGAAACTTATATGAACTTATATACATATATAATTACAAATTGTTTCGGAGGACAAAATTAATAGTATTGTTGCTCATATTGGAAATGATGATTTATGTTTCCACCATCGTAATGTAATTTATCACTGGACAGGACAACTTTTTTGATGGATGAATCCGCAAAGAGCCTCTTAAATAACAGTAACTTTTTCGGTCACTATTAGCTGATCTCTCATCTACATTACCTAAGAAAAAATTATGGGACTAGAATAAGTATTTTATTTTTCTAGAAGATATGAATGTAGCTATATATATACTATAAACAAAATTAGATTTAAAACAATTGTTACCAAATTAGGCTCACCTCCCACCTCATAGAGTACCCATATGTCATAAAAAAGAGCTTGACGAAAGAGGGAGAAACCCATTTTTCGACGTTAGAGAGAGAATTTCTCAAAAATATCCAGACCTTTTGTCACATAAATCGGACCCACCTAAATCCGCCCACAACTATTTTGTGTTGCCATATTTAATATATACAATTTAAGTTTTCATATGTTGCCATAATTAATACATATAATTTGACCAAGTTTTCGTATGGATTCACCCGTGATCTGTCTGAAAGAACATCTAGCTCCTTGTGGGTTTTGGTGATTGAATGACACAAAAATTTAAAGGATTAATGAGCTTGTTAAGTTTTGACAAGGATTTTATTGCCAATAACAAAGTCAAGCTCATATTATATGAAGCATGCAAAAGTAAAGAAATGACAAGCAAAGATGGAAATATAGAAAAGAGACAAGAGGCAAATGAATTATATGGCCTCATTGGTTGTTTGCTCATATAATGAAAGAAAGGTGAAAATTGCTTGATGATTGATTCAAGATTATGGCATTATAAATAATGGTGGAAAAGAGACAAAGACGCAAATGAATTATATGGCCTCATTGGTTGTTTGCTCATATAATCAAAGGAAGGTGAAAATTGCATGATGGCAATTGCATGATGATCAAGATTATGACATTGTGAATTGTTGTCCTTGCTGAAAACGCTGCATTTTGTTAAGCAAATCACGGGC
>OAMR01000499.1:735219-748127 GCA_900205405.1 Echinochloa crus-galli | reverse complement strand
AGATGTGTATAAGAGACAGAGCTGACAGAGGTGTCCTAATGGATGAAATACCACATCTAAATAGAATGCATAAGTGCATGTTGATAAAATGAGATGAGTGACCAAGAGCAATGGGAATCAAAGGAATTTGGAATGGTAGGTTGCTTGGTCACATGGATAGTATTCTTAATCAAGAAGGAAGATAGTTGACCAAGTACTTGGTATTTCAAGGGAAATCAAGATAGAAAACTACATGGTCATAATATTGGTATGAAAGAAAAGACAAATATGCAAAGGAAAGATTTTGGTATTAAAGAAAAGGAATTAGTTGAGGTGCTCATTTAGATGCAAGGCAAAGCTAAACTTAAAGTTGGCAAGATAGGGTGAAGGGGTCAAGCTAGGACTAGTGACGAGGAACTAAGCAAGGAGAAGGGCAAGAATTGTCTTGTGACCGAAGGACTTTGCTAGGGTGAAGGAAGCTAGTACTTGGTTTGATTCCGAGGCACAAATCAAGCCTCACCAAGTGAAGCTATGCAATGCATCTAATCTTTGATGAATCATATATTGAAGTGACTTATAAATGGATATGAAGTTCAGTGTTCACCATATTGGTCGATGAATCCAAAGTCACTAGTTCTTGGATGGTTTGCTCAAGAGACAAGAATGCTAACAAACCCTCAAGGTGTCATATTGAAGAAAAGCGACATGATGAAGACATTGAAGCTCAAGGGTTGATATAGTTTTTATCTTTGATCTTGAGTATATATGTAACGTCATACTATCAAGGGGGATGCGTGTTGATCAAGCCATGAATGTTTTAATGCTCAAAGAGATCCAACCAAGTACCTATGAGAGACACAAGTGTACTCATGGACACACTTTATTCTTGCTGTTTTTCTGGAGCAAGAATATCTGGGACATGGCTAGAACATTTTTGTTCCGAGTACCCCTTCGGGTTTGGGGGTTCTCGGAGTATCCAGGGTTGTCCTGGAGTATCCTGGTATAGAATCAGGGTTGAAGTTTCACGTTCATTTCTGGGGCCAGATATTCCGGCAAGGGGTCGGAGTATCCAGCCCAGATCTCGCAGATAGCATAACGGTTAGATTTTGGTGGCCGAGTATATAACCCTCCACGCCCCCTCCTCCCTTGCCTGCCGACCACACTTGCATAGAACACTCTCTTGAGCATCCCCTTCACTCCCTCAACTCCCTAGAGCCAATCCTTGCAAGATTTGAGAAGGGATTTGAGTGAGTTCTTGGATTTGTGTGGGTGAGCATCAACTCCAACTCTTGAGCATTTGAAGCATCCTCGGCCATCTAATCGCATTTGTTACTCTTGGAGCTTTTGCTCCTGGACGGCTAGGTGTCTCCGGCGAGCGCTCAACTCGTGTGAGCTTGCCCTTGAAAGTTTGTAATGCCAATCCCTTTGGGGATATCATAGTAAGTAACCCTAGCTTGGCTTTTGGGCCCTAGGGGGAGGGTAGAGTTGTGGCTCCCTTGAGTCACACCACAAGTTTGTCTTTTGGTGGAAAGTTGCTCTAAATCTTTGCATCACGTGCTCATTCTTTACTGTCAGTGACGGAGTATCCGATAAAGTGTCGGAATATCCGGTGATCTATTCCGCTGCTAAGTTTTATTTTTCAGAAACCGCCTATTCACCCCCCTCTAGGAGACATCAAGGTCCTTTCAATTGGTATCAGAGCCAAGGCTCTCAATTCCGGGCTTAACCGCCTTGAGAGATGATGTCGACTAAAGGTGAAATGTATCTAGAACTTCTCTTGCTAGATGTTTCAAATTATGCATCTTGGTCTACTAGTGTGCTTCATGTTTTTAGGGCCATGGGTCCTCAAATCGAGCGGATTGTAGATGTTAGTATTTCTCTTCCATGTGTTGATTGGTCAAACTTATCTAAAGAGGAAGAGAAATGCTTGCAACTCAATGCCCAAGCTATTAATGTCTTATTTCGTACTTTGAGTAGATATGTATTAGATTCCATCATTGATTATGATGGTGATGATGATATGCCTATGGATGCTCATCTCATTTGGACCACACTCAAAGAAAGATATGAAAAGTACAAGTGTGATGATGAAGATCTAATATTGGAGGAATCATTTGAGAAGTGCTCAACATCACCAAGAATAAATGAAGAGCATCAAGTGATGATTTTTTCAAATGGTCAAGATGATATTTTCGCATCAACCTCCTCACCAGCACTTGTGTCAATAGAAGGTAATAAAATGGTGAGTAGGTTAGATGGCCACTCATGTTATGCTTCTACTTCACTTTGTACTTGTGAGACTAACATTTTGAAGGAAGAAGAAACATGTGACCGATGCCGACCAAATGAAGAATCAACCTCACTACGTTGCTCATTTTCTTTTGCTAAAGCCAATGAGTGTCTCATGGCTGAAAGCAAAATGAAGTCGACAAGAGTGGTTGATTATGATGATCTAGGAGGAACTCATGAGCGGCAAGAAGAACTCCTCAACGAGAAGATAAAAGAGTTAAATGCTTTAAGCAAAGAGCATGAGAAACTAAAGAGTTCTCATGTGACTTTGGTAGAAAGGTATGAAAAGTTGTCATAAAGCTTGTAGACTTGCATGCCATGCTAGAAGTGGCTCATGAGGTAATGGTGACAACGGTAAAATCCTACCAACCTCAAATGCACAAGTTCACATGCTCACATGTTCAAAATAAATTAACTTGTGCTAACGTATATTGCTCTCAAGCAAATAATCTTTGTGTTGAGCATGTTCTTGTAGAAACTTGTGATGATCTTATTGCCAAACAAAATGATGAGCTCAAGCAAGAAGTTGAGAGGCTCAATAAGGAGTTGATCCGATTGAAGGACAAATGCAATTCACAACCTTCTCAAGATAACCATGAAAACATGGTGAACAAGCTTGAGAAGGGGTCAACCATGCGAAGCATCTTGTGCAATCAAAAAGATCACAAGTTCAACAATGAAAACATAAAGGGACAAAGTGACAAGAAGAGCAAGCTCTCCATTACTTGCTTCAAGTGCAAGAAAGAGGGTCACCATATGAGATATTGCTCCTTTGAGAAAGAAGCAACTAATATGAGCAAGAATCAACAAATGAAAAAAAAGATGGCTCATGTCAAGTGCTACAAGTGTTTTGACTTGGGACACTATGCCTCTATATGTCCCAACAAAGTTGATGACAAGTCCACACTTCCAAAGAAGAGAACAAGAAGAAGCAAGAGGAAGTGTCATGGTCACAATGCAAAGGGTCATAAGTTTGTGTCATGCCACATCATGAAGAATGAAGGTCTCATGTCATCAAGTAAGAGGCTCACCGACAAGAAATCAAGCAAGAAGCAAAATGAGAAGACATCATGCAAGGACAAGAACCGTATTTGCTATACTTGCCGTGCAAGATGAGAAGACATCATGCAAGGACAAGCACCGTATTTGCTATACTTGCCGGATAAAGGGGCATATTGGTAAGAATTGTCCCATGGGTAACATTTCTAAGCTTAACTCTTCAATTGATCATGTTTTGCTTAGGAATACCAAGAATGGTAGTTGTGCTACTATGGTGGTTGGTTCGTCTCTTGCTAGCACAAAGGCCACTTGGGTGACCAAATCATATGGTTGGTTCATCTCTTGCTAGCACAAAGGCCACTTGGGTGACTAAATCATGTGTGACTAACCTTCATGGACCCAACATGGTTTGGGTACCAAAATGTGCTTGATAAGCTAATTAGGTACTTGGAGATGTATTGAAGAACGTGGCTTGCTTAAGAGGAAACTCATTGGATATATCATCTTAAAATTCTATCATATTGGGTTTTCTCATGATGAATTGAAAGAAGTGCCATGTGTGTAAATTCTTGACATATCTCAATCTTCAAAGACATCTCGGTAACAAATATCCTATCTTGTGCAATCTAGCCAAGTAGCCTTGTGTAGACATTAGTTGTTCACATTTTTGGTAATCGTGAGCACTTGAGCATGGCTAAGTTAATTTGAGAAAACTGTATGCTTAATGTCCTATGATTCTTTTAATGGCTCTCTAGTAGAGCATTATCTTATGATTGCTGTAGGAGAAATAACCATATGATCCACACACACACACACACACAAAAAGGAAGGGTTACAACTGCTGTTTTTTTGGGTTTGTCAGAACTTCCGACATGGTGTCAGAACCTCCGACAACTCCAGAATTTCTTGGTTTCCTCCAATAAACCCTGCTCAGTCTTTCAAATTATCTTCTATCGGAACATCTAGTCACTCATTGGATATTCCAGCTCCAACATTGAAGCTGAGAGTGATTGAGTTGATGAAAAGAAATCAAAGATGGCTTTTCATTGCAAATCTTCAACTCAAGAGGCCAACAATTATGCAAGAAGTCACTCCAATGTGAATATCATTTGGATGGCTCGAGATGGATCTTGGACATGCAAGAACAACTCTAAATTGACACAAGATATCAAGTAGAAGTAACATTCATAAACATCATGAAACCTTCACTTGATAAAAGGCTACACATAAGGATCATCCAAAACCAACCCATTGACCATCAATGATCATATCAACAAAGGGTACTAACTCCTAGTTCACAATTTGCTAAATTTATGAACATTACCTTTTGGTCTCTTTGTGTGTTTCGATAGGTAAACAAAGGACTAGGAATGCAAGATGAATCTTGAATGTGCAATGCTTCAATTTATCACAAGCTATCAAGAAAATGGTTGCTTGGTCGGAGGTATGGTGGTAAACCAAACCCTCTGGTATCTATATTGGCTTAAAGTTAGATATCCACACCAAGTACTTTATCCAAGAAGTATCAAGTGTATAAGAGATCACTCCATCAACATTACTCATGATGATATACAAATGGAATGGTAACCAGAAAATCTCAAATCTCAAGTTCTTTTTTAATTTACTCTTTTGTGCCTTGTGTAGCCACTTAAGGTATAGTAGGAACTTGAGGATGTATATTGGGGTGATATCCAATGCAAGAAAAATCTTTAGCTCTTCCAAATTTTGGATTGTGGTTATTGGTTATTAACAAAAAGATAAGAAATGTGATGGATATTAATTGGATCTTTCTCTTGGTGAATTGAGATATTCTTGTGAACTTCAAACCAAGCAAGTCAATGTGGAACTATTCAATGGATATTCATTCATGTGAAGAGTTGGTTTGAGGGAATTGAAGGGTTGGCTCACAAATGAAGATATTAGTGAAATTCAAGAGCCAAGTGTGAAGAATCAACTCAACTCTATTGGAGTCAATCATTATTCACGTTCTAGAAGCCTCAACATAAGAACAACTTACATATGGTAGATTGCAAGATTTTCATTCTCAATAAAGTAGCAATATATATGATATCATGGTTGTAAGTATTTCTTGGAACTAGTATTTTTCTTTGCATTCCATATTTTGTGTCATGACCCAAAATATAGGATAAACTCATCTTGAGTCTTAAATGAACTTGTGCATGTCTCTAGTAATTCAAATACTTGGATGCACACATTTAGGGGGAGCTTGTCTTATGGTTTGTGTTTTCAAGACTAACTTGTTTTCAAGTGAAATGTGCATTTAGTCTCATGGAAATATTAAAACATCCTCAAAGGTATGTGATAGAGCTGAAGTGCCCGATCTTTCGATGAGTGGAGATAATTTTGACTTGGTGGAAGTAGACCCTCACGATCCGACTACGACGAGCGAACCTGAAGCGCCAATGCAATCGCTGAACCAACTCCCTGTGGTTACCGACCTTGCTGGTGCAAGATCAGCCTGATCACGAAGATCGTTTCCTGTGCGCAATCGAAGAACGAACAAGAAAAAGATGCGAGCACTTAATATCACTCGAAGGTGGAGTTCTGAATCACACGAGGACAGCGCTGATTTGCACGTGTTCTTCGGGGGTAGCTAAAGCTAGATGTAAAAGAAAACTCAAGTCTGAAATGAAAGGAAGCCTCTATGTAAATAGAGGGAAAGGGGGCGCAGCCCCTAAGGAAGGTGCAGCCATCAAGGGGCAGCCCTAGGCGCCCAACACACGGCTTCATGTTGGACCCGGTGGTAAGTCGGTGGGAAAGACATCAGCGTACTCCTGCAAAAGGTTAGCAACCGCAGGGCAATATCCAAAGACGGTGTATCATCAAGTGAAACGAGGATACTAGAGCATACAAGTGCATAGTAGGGTAAACGAGCAGCGTGAATATCAACAAAATCAGCACACATTAAAACTAGTGGAAACACCAAACTCCGCAGGCAGGTCAAGAACATAAGCATTATCATTAATCTTGGTTAGTATCTTAAAAGGACCAGCAGCACGAGGCATCAATTTAGAGCGGCGTAAAGTGGGAAATCGATCCTTTCTTAGATGCAACCAAACCATATCACCAGGTTCAAAAGTAACATGTTTTCTCCCTTTACTACCTGCAACCTGATATTTAGCATTAGCAGCATCAATGTTTTGTTGAGTTTGTTCATGCAAGCTAATCATTTGGTCAAGATGTGCAGCAGCATCTATGTGTGGGGCGTCCTCAGCATCAAGCGCAAACAAATCAATAGGCGCCCGAGGAATATATCCATAAACAACCTGAAAGGAACACATCTTTGTGAAAGAATGCGTTGCATGATTATAAGCAAACTCAACATGAGGCAAGCAATCTTCCCAACGTTTCAAGTTTTTATCTAGAACAGCCCTAAGCATGGTGGACAAAGTTCGATTAACCACCTCAGTTTGTCCATCAGTCTGAGGGTGACAAGTGGTGCTAAACAGCAATTTAGTTCCCATTTTATTCCACAGTGATCTCCAAAAATGGCTGCGAAACTTAGCATCACGATCAGAGACTATTGCATTTGGAATACCATGCAAGCGAATAATCTCTCTAAAGAACAATTCAGCAACATTGCTAGCATCATCAATCTTATGACAAGGTATAAAATGAGCCATTTTGGAGAAGCGATCAACAATCACAAAAATACTGTCCCTCCCCTTCTTAGTTCTAGGTAAACCCAAGACAAAGTCCATAGAAATATCAAGCCAAGGGGAAGTAGGGACAGGCAAAGGCATATACAAACCATGGTTGCTGAGTCGTGACTTAGCTTTCTGACAAGTAGTGCAGCGGGCAACAAGGCGCTCAACATCACGGCGCATCCGGGGCCAAAAGAAATGGGCAGCCAGCACCTCATGTGTCTTGTAGACACCAAAATGTCCCATAAGACCGCCGCCATGTGCTTCCTGTAACAACAAAAGACGAACCGAGCTAGCTGGAACACACAGCTTGTTAGCGCGAAACAGGAACCCATCCTGCATGTGAAATTTGCCCCATGGTTTGCCATTCATGCAGTGAACTAAGATCTCCCAAAAATCAGCATCATCGACATATTGATCTTTCACAGTTTGTAAGCCAAATATTTTAAAATCCAACTGGGACAGCATGGTATATCGACGAGACAATCTGGGACAACATGATATATCGACGAGACAGAGCATCAGCAATGACATTTTCCTTCCCATTCTTGTGTTTAATGATGTAAGGAAAAGACTCAATGAATTCTACCCAATTAGCATGATGACAATTTAGATTGGTTTGGGTACGAATGTGTTTTAAAGCCTCATGATCAGAGTGAATAATAAACTCACGATGCCAAAGATAGTGCTGCCATGTTTGCAAAGTGCGTACTAAAGCATAAAGTTCCTTATCATAGGTAGAGTATCGCAAGCTAGCACCGCTTAATTTTTCACTGAAATAAGCAACCGGTTTTCCTTCTTGTAACAAAACAGCACCTAGCCCAATACCGCTAGCATCACATTCAGGCTCAAAGATTTTACCAAAATCAGGCAATTGCAAGAGAGGAGCATGTGTTAACCTTTCTTTCAAAGTGTTGAACGCTACTTCCTGAGAAGCACTCCAAGCAAACGGCACACCTTTCTTTGTAAGCTCATGTAGAGGCGCTACAATGGAGCTAAAATCACGGATGAACCTGCGATATGGGGGGAAAGGAGGGAATGTAACTGACAGGGCCGAGGCAATCACGGTGCGCTGCACTGGGGGGGGGGGGGCGATCAGCCCTGATTCGGTCTCGGAACTCTTTCCCTTCCCTCTCTTTCTTTTTTTTGACTTTCCTTTTCGATTGATTGCTTTCTTTCCTTTTTTTTTTGTCACTTGCCGAAACACAGAAGACAGTGGAGGGGCGATCCAGGGAAAGGCGCGAGATCAGCGGAATGCCGGCGCGTGGGAGATGGCGAGTAGCAGAGAAATGGTGGTGGCGTGGGGGTAGATAGAACACAAAGTAACCAGCAACAGTTGAACTCGTAAGCACACAAATTCAACAATGCAAATTATTGAAAGAAAGTGCAAGGCTCAAAAGGGTGCTGGGACAAAGATCTAACCTAAAAATATATGTGGAGTTCTGAATTACACGAGGACAGCGCTGATTTGCGCGTGTTCTTCGGGGGGGTAGCTAAAGCTAGATGTAAAACAAAACTCAAGTCTGAAATGAAAGGAAGCCTCTATCTAAATAGAGGGAAAGGGGGCGCAGCCCCTAAGGAAGGTGGCGCCCAGGGAAAGGGAGAGGGCAACAGCCCTAGGCGCCCATTGAGCCATTGAATGTGATATGGATTTGGATGCTTACGTGTGGGCAAAGACAATTTTTCAACCAGCACGGTACTCGCCAAATTGTTGCAGCTGCCGCTGTCGATGATGATGCGAATCGACCGCTCCTGCACAACGCATTTAGTATGGAACAGAGTGTGGCGTTGGTTCTTCTCGGCCGGGGCGACCTGTGTACTAAGAACACGCTGCAAACAAGACTTTCATACCTGTCAGCGTCCCCCGCGTTGATATGTACCTCCGCATGAGCTGCATGGTCAGTGGCAAGTATAGCATGTCGAGTTTCCTCAGAATCACTTTCGGACGAGTACTCACCATTGTCACGGATGAGCAAAGTACGCTTGTTTGGGCAGTCCCGAAGTATGTGCCCAAATCCTTTGCAACGATGACACTGTATATCCCGTGTACGTCTTGTGGAAGGGGCAGCTCCTGTGGGTGGTGCTGCTGCAGGTGTGGACGTCTTCTCGCGCGTTGTAGTAGTGGACGTGGATGATGCATCCTTGGTCAGAACTGCTGAACTTCTCCCTACAAAAGAGTTAGTGTATGGCTTCGAGCGGCGTCCCTGCACTTCACGTTCAGCTTTGCAAGCATATTCAAATAATGTGTTCATATCAGCATACTCCTTATAATCAAGTATATCCTGAATTTCGCGGTTCAAACCACCACGAAAACGTGCCATAGCAGCGTCAGCCTCCTCAACTAAACCACAACGCATCATACCCTTTTGTAGCTGCTGGTAATATTCCTCAACAGATTGTTGTCCTTGCTGAAAACGCTGCACTTTGTTAAGCAAATCACGGGCATAATAGGAAGGCACAAACCTATGTCGCATAGCAGCTTTCAATTGAGCCCAAGTTGTAGGAGTGGTTGTGGGATGTGTTTGTTTATATTCACACCACCAAATTAAAGCGAAATCAGAAAATTCACTTATAGCAGCCTTAACTTGTGAAGTAGCAGGAATATCATGGCATGAAAATTTCTGTTCGACCTCTAATTCCCAATCAAGATATGCAGCAGGATCATATTTGCCATTAAAAGATGGAATCTTAAATTTAATCTTAGCAAATGAATCATTACTGGGGGAACGTACCACACGGCGGGCGCGGCCTTGGCGGTTTCCATCTTCCTGCTCCGAGTCACCACCATAACCCTTCTGTAACTCTGTGATCACCGTGTTCATAGCATCGAGATGTGCCACAATGGAGTCGAGCGTGGTCTTAGTGGCCGTCTGCGCGAGGTCGAGCTGATCGAACCGCGCATTCGTCGTAGTGACCGTGGAATCAAGTCGTTCATGCAACGTTTGCATGTCCGAGGCAAGGCCATCAACTTGCGTCCGCATGTCCTGCAGTTGTGCACCCTTCGGGTCGTCATCATCTGCCATGGTTAGCGCAAAAACAAAGCAAAGGCAGCGACAACAAAGGTGGAACGGCTCTCAAGACGCTCACTAAAGTGCTGTTATCAAATGCTTATCCGTTCTTACCAAGAACACAGGGGTGAGCTGCAACCAACAAGTAGTACCAGCGAGAGATTGGAGGAGCGATTGCCTGGAGAAACAAAATCTGCTCGTCGTAGAAATATGTGGAGTTTTGGGAAGGCTGCACTCAATGCAAGGGTTAGCACAATCAAACAATAATGCAAAGTTGAATAATAGTGCCAAACACGTACAAACGTTGCTGGGAACAAGTGCAACCAGGAGGACAGATGCAAGGAAGCTGGTAAAAGGTGGAATGGGTGCAACAAATAGCTGTGTGTTCAGATTTTTTTTACAGGAGTCCTCAAAACCGATAATATGAACACAGAGGATCCCAAACAGCAAGTTACGACACACACTTTTTCCGAAAGTATAGGGGTATTCCGGTAAAAAGAAGAGTAAGGCGAACCACAAAGAATGGTATCAAGAGGGAGAGATACGGATATGAGAAAGTGGCACGGCGTGGGGGGGAGAGGGGGGAAGACGTAACCAGGCAGGTAGCCGAGTCAGTCACGGTGCGCTGTGGCAGGGGGGGCGATCGGCCCTGATTCGGTCTCGGATTCCTTCCCTTCCTCTCTTTCCTTTTTTGTTTTTGGACTTTCTTTTTTTTCTGATTGCTTTCTTTCCTTTTTTTTGATTGTACACTTCCTTGTTTTCTTTTAACGTTCCAAAACACAGCAGGCAGCAGAGGGGCGCGATCAGGAGGGCGCGTGGGAGGGGCGCAATTTCAGGGAGCCGATCAGCGCTATGCTGTTGCGGTTTCCTTTTGCTTTGTTTCCTTGTGTTTCTCTCTTTCCAAAATAGAAACAAGGCAATCAGGGGGGTGGCGAGTGGCAGAGAGATGGTGGCGGCAATAGGGTGAGAAGCAAGAAAAACAAAGATAGAACACAATGTAACCAGCAACAATTGACAAGTAAGCACACAAATTCAACAATGCAGATTATTGAAAGAAAGTGCAAGGCTCAAAATGGTGCTGGGACAAAGTTCTAACCTGAAATTTTTTTTTGTAGCTTTTCTAGTGTGAAGAATCAACTCAACTCTATTGGAGTCATTCATTATTCACGTTCAACATAAGAACAACCTACATATGGTAGATTGCAAGATTTTCTTTCTCAATAAAGTAGCAATCTACATGATATCATGGTTGTAAGTATTTCTTGGAACTAGTATTTTTCTTTGCATTCCATATTTTGTGTCATGACCCAAAATATAGGATAAACTCATCTTGAGTCTTAAATGAACTTGTGCATGTCTCTAGTAATTCAAATACTTGGATGCACACATCTAGGGGGTGCTTGTCTTATGGTTTGTGTTTTCAAGACAAAATGTTTTCAAGTGAAATGTGCATTTAGTCTCATGGAAAGATTAAAACATCCTCAAAGGTATGTGATAGAGCTGAAGTGCCCGATCTTTCAGTGAGTGGAGATAATTTCGACTTGGTGGAAGTAGACCCTCAAGATCCGACTACGACGAGCGAACCCGAAGCGCCAATGCAATCGCTGAACCAACTCCATAACCAGCAACAGTTGAACTCGTAAGCACACAAATTCAACAATGCAAATTATTGAAAGAAAGTGCAAGGCTCAAAAGGGTGCTGGGACAAAGATCTAACCTAAAAATATATGTGGAGTTCTGAATTACACGAGGACAGCGCTGATTTGCGCGTGTTCTTCGGGGGGGTAGCTAAAGCTAGATGTAAAACAAAACTCAAGTCTGAAATGAAAGGAAGCCTCTATCTAAATAGAGGGAAAGGGGGCGCAGCCCCTAAGGAAGGTGCAGCCATCAAGGGGCAGCCCTAGGCGCCCAACAAAAGGCTTCATGTTGGGCTTGTCTTCATTCTTCTGGGCCTTCATTCTTCAGCATCATGATAAAGTTCAACTCGCGTGCGCGGGCCCGAGTAATTGGCCCTGAAGGTGGCGCCTGAGGAGATGATGGCGCCTACTCTGGAGAAGATGTCGCTGGTGTAGATGTACTCGCTGTTACTGGTGGAGATGTACTCGTGTTGTGGGTGGTGTCCTCATCAGTATGTCATTCTCCCCATATTTCAATTAGTTTGATGCCTCATGTTTATCTAATTATCTTTCATGACATAGCTTAAATTCCCCTCGTGACTTAAATGTCAAATAGCTCACATAATTCCGTTTTCACCATCTATGTGTGTGTGCTATCTTTTGGGGGAATTTAGTCAATGTTATGAGGTTTCAGGAATAAGTGATCCAATTGCCTTCCATATCCAAAGGATCATTATTTGTGAAACTACCCCTTGTGGTTTTAATTGCTCTCTCTTTTTGAAGTGATGCATGAAGGTTATTTCAAGATTAGGTTCAAGTTATAACAATTGAGTTAAGGTTCAAAGCTTGATTCTTGTCCAATCGGTATCATCTCAATTGAAATCATGTTTTGGACCAAATGAAGTAAACTTGAAATAAGAACAAGCTCACTTGATTGTACGGAACAATGAATTAAGAAAAGAGATAATAGTAGATCAAGAGGAGATTTGATTTGTTCATCCCAATCAAATAATGAGGATGGAAGTATCAAGTGAATTGAAAGCAATACTTGTCACTTGATCCATCATGGCTTCACTTGGGAGAAAATGAGACAAAGTTTGTTTGTGAGTATTCTTGGCATAATTTTCATGCATTTCAATTTATTGTGCCTTTACCAAGATATAGGGTAAACTCCTTCAAACTTCTTAATTGTACCAATGCATGTTGAAAGTAATTCAATTACTTGTTGCATATATTAAGGGGGGTATATCCTATGTCTTGTGTCTTTGATACTAACATTTTCTTGAAATGATAGTGCTTGTAGTCTCCTGGTGAGAATGGGTTTCTCAAGAGTATGCTACCTCAATTCAATT
>OAMR01000499.1:714308-725884 GCA_900205405.1 Echinochloa crus-galli | reverse complement strand
AGTTTTGCAATTTCTGAATTGAATTATTGCTAATCCTTGCTACCATATATTTGCCTCCAAGCTCCACATACATACTTCAGATCAGTTCTGATAGTCTCGAATATCTGTTCAGTAGTATTCTTGCCAAAGCTTCCCTGCGGAAATATAAATTACGATACCTCGGGATACTCCCAGGTGAAGTGCTACAGCGGTGATTCTGTGTGCTTGTAGAATATTTATATATTTTACTAAGCCGTAAGGAAAACCACTGAACACTTCTTGCATCCAGTACCGGGATTCCCCAATTCTGATATTGGATCGTAAGAAGTGCCAACAAGCACCCAGGAGTGTATCACATGTTCTCTGTAGGTGAAATGGTAAGGAAGCTACGCGTGAGGCAAGATGGTTCCAGGTTCGAATCCCATGCACTGCACGTGCGAATTTCCGCGTTTAAAAATATAATAGGTTTTTCTTTTTTTTTGGGACCTCGCTTTTTGTGGATAAGTTACTTGGTCTTGAATATGAATAAAAGATAGCCCATGCTCTCGAAAAATAAATCAAGGAGAGGAAGAATCAATCCATGAAATTCCGCCAAATTCCACTCCACATATTCCACTCCATAAATTCCACACACTTGCACTTCTCGATCCAGAGTGTGATTTGATTTTCCTAAGATCCGTTCTTTGACTTAGCAAAATATAAGATGCTTGTATGCCTTCATCCTTTGTCCCTGAACCACACAAAAGCCAAATTAGATGTTAAGATGAAAAGAAGGCAAAGCCTTTGGTGAGGATTCAAATACACATGAGCGATTGAGTGAACCAATGAGGAACAATTTATTTCTTCACAGAATGGTGAAAACTCCAAGATAGGATCCTGAAAAGAGTGGAGTGGAATAAAACTAAGTTAATCTGTTCATTCCTTCAACCGCCCAAGATAAGGAGATTGCTATAAGCCCCATAGGTAAAAAGGTGAATCAATGCTTTGCTAGTAATTCAAGTAGAATTCGAGTACTAGTTGTTTATAAAGTTACATGCAAGAAAAATGATATTGTAGCAACTCCTGATCCACCGAGCCTAAGTCCGCAACTTTGCTCGAGGACGAGCAAAGAGGCTAGCTTGGGGAGCTTGTTGGCGGTCGTTACAACCCAAATCCGACCACCAATACTCGGAATAAAATGAGAGACTATGCAACATTCCCTGCACTTAGGTTTTATTTCTAATAAAGTTCCACGAGTTTTGGTGAGTGTCATGTTTGCAGGTACAACATTCCAAAATACGTGCTATAGGGGTCGGAAATGACAGAAACGGCCGAACAACATGTTCGGCCGGTAATCCCCCTTAGCCGTACAGGCCACTCTGGGCCAGAACAAGACACATCCCACGCACCAGAGACCGGCCTAGGGGGACCCAAGACCGAAGGCGGTGCACCAGAGCAGGCCTGGGCCTCCGGGCCCGTTCGCCCGAACTAGGGCGGTTCGGCCGAAGTGCCAAACCGCCTCAGAGGCCGCATCCTGGCCGTTGGAGGCCAAGGCGGTGCATCGGACGGTTCGGCCGAACTGGGCAGTTCGGCCGAACCGACCCCTTCGCCCGAACGGCCGGAAACCCTCTGCCTTGCCGGTACCCTACCTGCCAAACCGACCTTGGAAGTGCTATAAAAGGAAGGCCAAGGCTGCTCATTGGACACACACTCAAAGCTAAGGAGCTTCCACTTCATTTCTAGTAGAGTAGGTTAGTTTAGTTGGGAGTTAGAGTCGAGTCGAGCTGTGCCTCGGAGGTTCCGGAGTCGTCTTCAGAAGCTCTGGTATTAGCTCTTGTATCTTTTACCTTTCCTTTTGTATGGCATTCGGGTTATCAATATAGTATCTCTTTGTTCTACTTCTATCTTATATAGTTGCTTCTACTTTAGTCTAGTTGCTTCTATACCGTGTTTAGACTATAGTCGGCTCTAGTTCCTAGTGCTTCTAGTTCTTGCTTAAGTCTCTGTCTCTATTGATTCTTCATTCTTGCTTAGTACTTGAGGTGAATTGTCACCAAGAGTAATAACGAGGGTGCTTGCTTCTGCTAGCGGAGTAAGTAGTTATTGATCTGTGTAGGAGTGGTTCCTAGACTTGTCAGTAGCCTTAGTTTCTGCCCGTCGCAACGGAGGTGGTAGCCGTGAGGTGGTGACAGCCCTCTTGGTCTTCCTAGCCCATCACGTTAGTTCCGGTGTCCTAGGACCCAAGGTTTAGGGTAACCGGCACCCCTTCTCATCCCTTTCTGTGTGTCGGAGGCTCTATAGTCCCCAAGAAAGACAGTAGACATATTCCGGACCTTTTAGTGCTGGCTCTTTAGCCGCTGAATCTCTAACCACTTGACTTAAGTAGACGAAGTCACAGGAATCCTTTATCTCTTCTCGTTGTCCTCCCAGCTATCCTTACCTTCTCTCATCTATCCGAATATCCCTTGAGCTGTGTGTCCGGTATATCCACTCCTATCAAATACCGTTTATCCCCTGTCTTGCCTAGCCGTGTACCCTTCTCTGATAGTCTCGAATATCTGTTCACTAGTACTCTTGCCAAAGCTTCCCTGTGGAAATATAAATTACGATACCTCGGGATACTCCTAGGTGAAGTGCTACAGCGGTGATTCTGTGCGCTTGCAGAATATTCACATATTTTACTAGCCATAAGGAAAACCACTGAACACTTCTTGCATCCAGTACCGGGATTCCCCAATTCTGATATTGGATCGTAAGAAGTGCCAATAGTGTTCATCTTCGAGTTCATATGTTCTTGGTAGTTCATAGTTGACTTTCATAGATTTGCCCTGATCTACTCGTGTGTGAAGTTTGTGGTGCAGCTCTTAGGTGGAAAAGAATCCTTAGACGATTTCCCACCTTTGTATTCAAAGGGAATTAGCTAAGTTGCTCTAAATCTTTGCATCACGTGCTCATTCTTTACTGTCAGTGACGGAGTATCCGATAAAGTGTCGGAATATCCGGTGATCTAATCCGCTGCTAAGTTTTATTTTTCAGAAAACGTCTATTCACCCCCCTCTAGGCGACATCAAGGTCCTTTCACTGTCGCTGCCAAACACGCCACCTCGCCCGCCTTTCTGCTTTTAAAGTCGCCTGCCTGTTTGCACTCTTCTGTGCCCAATCCACCTGTCCTCCCATCTGCAGTGCTGGCAGCCCATGGTCCATGGGAGAAGCACAGGTGGTTGAGGTGGCATCGGACCGTGGTTGGATCGGTCTATGGCGGTGGTGGAGGCCTCCCTAAGACCCTGCCGTTAGGGCAGGTCCTAAGGGGGTCGAGCCGTGCGGCTGCCCCGGGCCCCCAAAATGAAGGGGCCCCTCATCGCGTATACAGGTAGGATACATAGTAGGCATTAGGTAGCTAATGTACAATGTCATTTGGCTAGCCCCGAAGAATGAGCGTGGAGCATGCCTATAGAACAAAAGACACGTGTAGTCCCTAAACTAACTATTTGTTTACCCTCTCAGCTCCTCCTGCACACCGAGATGTCGACTACTCGTCTCCTTACAACCAGGTGCCCTGATTTGACCTCCCAGCCGACACGCTAAAAGATGGCAACTTCATTTTTCTGATGTCGATGAACTCTGCCGAGTCGCCGACTGTCCGATCAGCCCGACCAAGCGACGGCTGACTAGCATCCTTCTTGACTCCATCTCAGAATTTGATGCAGCGGCTGATAATATGTGTCGGGGGCAACCATAACCATAAATAAAGGGATAATCACCCTCATCAAACGCAAACCCACAATCAAATCCCTAAAGAAGGCCAGATAGGACAAGGCCCACGGCCCACTTCAGCCCAGCAAGCAGCTCAAGCCCCGCGGCCGAGCCCCTCGACACACGGAGACGAAACCCGCCCCGCTCGAGAGTATCGCACCCCTCGAACGAGGCACTGTGCAATTTCCGCCTCGCTCGAGCGTCTCAATCCCCCTCGAGCGAGCGCCAAGCTCCGCCTCGCTTGAGGCCGCCCCTCGACCACAACGTGCGGGCTCACAAACTCAGCCCCGACATCAGCATTAAATGCCAGCCCCATCAATGGAATGCTAAAGTCAAAAGGCAAATCCTCTCCCACGCCCCGCCACTGACAGAATCAGGACGCACTGTGCGCCAACCCCCGTCACTGTGAGGACATCCTGCTACTGTGTAGGCATGCGGAGCACTGTGTGGACAGGCCAGGTGTCATTCCGACACACTGTACTACCTGCTCCCGTCCTTCCCCCGGGCATGGGAACACCCTCGAACGGCTGTACGGGCGGCGACTAGGCGCAGACCCCGGTCAACACGGTCGCACGGATGACGCGGGCCAAGTATAATCTACCAACTCCCTCCACTATTCAGCCATTCCCCATAATGGGCAGGCGTGCGGTGCACTGTGTAAACAGGGAACGCCACACTGGCACCTGTGCTTCCAACTCCCGTCCTTCCCCACGACGAGGCCCTCGAATGAGTATGGGAATACCCTCGAATGGGTAAGCAAACGACGACTGTCAACGAATTATGTCGAGCACGTCTGCTTGGGGGGTACCCTAGAGAGTAGATTCTTGGGTCTCGTCGAGTTCTTGGAGCGACAGTACACGAGCGACACAAAGAATTAGACAGGTTCGGGCCGCGAATCGCGTAATACCCTACGTCTTATATGCTGGATTGTATTACACATGTGATTGAGTTTTGCCTGTTAGGCTTGATGGTCTTGGTCTACCGAACTAGGGACCCCCTGCCCTCCTATCCCAGGGGGCAGAGTTACATGGCTAGTCTCCTAGTCGGTTACAATTTGGGAGTCCTAGTCCTAGTAGGATTACATGAGTAGTTATCCGAGTAGTTCTACTAGGACTCGGTCTTCCTTTAATGAATAGTTTAATTCCTTGGATAAGTGGCCCTAGGGATCCTGGTCCCACAAGCCCTTGAGCATTTTGCGCCTTTGCTTCAATTCTTGAACATCTTCGAATAGTTGGAGCTAAGCCCAAGACGCTTAGATCTTCTCTGGTAGAGTAGTTTACATTGGAGTGCTTCTGTTGATGCACCCAATGGGTGTAGCCTCCGAACTT
Source organism: Echinochloa crus-galli (assembly GCA_900205405.1). Lineage (NCBI taxonomy): Eukaryota > Viridiplantae > Streptophyta > Magnoliopsida > Poales > Poaceae > Echinochloa > Echinochloa crus-galli. The sequence goes on along the minus strand of OAMR01000499.1, from coordinate 720,845 downwards.
CGAGTAGTTTGGTTAAAACTAGTCGAAGGTCTTGAATTGATCAACAATAGGCACAAAAAATGTGTACCCCTTGAGTGTAGCCCCCGAGCCTCGAAGCGAATGGTTGACATTCAGTTCGAGGGTCAAGAACATAATCTTCAAAGTAGTGACTTGTTTAAAGTACTCGGCTGGCACTGTAGCATCTCGCCGCTTGAGTACTGGCCGTTGCCAGTACTCGTCTCTGTTGGCACTCCTTATGGCCTACAGATAAATCCGCAAGCGGACGGACACCGATGTAGCTTTCATCCGGGAGTATTCCAAGGTATCGATTTCCACGGAGAACGAGAAGTGAACTAATCCTAAACTAAGTTGTCCTAGGTAGATGGAATGGAGTAAATGAGGTGAATGACAATAACAAAGAGAGAAGAGGAGAAGAGGAGTAATAGGAGGGTAGAGAGGGTACGCGTCTAATAGAGGTATTCTACTCATTGATCGAGCAGATCAGAGGATACAGATAGATACTTGCTTCAGGACAACAGAACCTACCACACACAGAAAGGGGTGAGAAGGGGTGTGATCTATCCTGCACTGGGGGATCCTGTAGGCCGGGACTAACGTGATGGACTACAAGACCGAAAGGGTTGTCACCACCTTACGGCTACCACCTCCGTTGCAACGGGGGCAAACTAAGTTAGTCCCAAGTCTTGGTACCATGCCTACACTAGTCAACTAATACTTATCTCCTATAGAAAGATAAGCACTCAAGCTAAGCAACCAGTATACAATTATACCAATCAACTAAGCATTGAACGAAGAACCAGCAAGTATATAAAAGTAAGAACTGAATGCTCAATTAATCAAAGAGATACAAGAGTTACCAGACACGACCCGGATGTCACTCGAAGCTGAGCCGCATCCGTAGAGGTACAACGGGAAGAGGGGCCGACACTCCGGCTCCTCTCCGGGACGCTCACCTCTCCACTCTCCCTATTTCTACTGATACAAGTGGCAGAACTTCGCAACGCCTACTCACTCTTGTGTTGTGTGGTGAATCAGATGACTGACCCCTCTATTTAGCCTGGACAGGTCGTTTTGAAGAGGAGTGGCAGCCACGGAACCCTGGAACGGTAGGAGGTCGGTTCGGGCGAAGATCCCGGTTCGGCCGAACTGTAGGATTCGGACGAACCGGTGGATACAACGACCAAAGCTCCTACGGCCTGGATTGGACCCCTGGAGTCAGTTCCCACGGTCAGTTGCATGGGCACTTGCATTTGGTTGGTTCGGCCGAATGGATTAGTTCGGCCGAACCGGGCTTTTGGCCCAGCGACGCTCCCATGCACCGCCTCAAGTCTTGGGCTGCCCTGGGTGACTTGTTCATGGTGGACTTCAGCTGATTTGGCCCAAAGATGACGTGGCGGTGATATACGTGGCTTGCACGGTCGTAGCTTGGTCACCGCTGACGTGGACGACCCTCTAGTTGTGATTTGTGTCATACACGGCTAAGGTGGTAACCGGCCGAACGGAGTCGTTCGGCCGAATCGGTCGATTCCGATCCCTATCGCGCGTATTTCTCCATATTGCACCTGCACAATGGATACTCACCAAAACTTATGGAAATGGTTAGAAATAAGTCCTATAGCTATGGTGTGTGATTCTATTGTGTTTATTTTATACTCGGTTGGAGGTCGGGAATTGGTCCGTAAGGACCACCAACAAGCTCCCCCAAACTTAGATCTTTGCTCGTCCCGAGTAAAGAATTGAAATAGGAGCAAGACTAAGATAAGGGTTCTTTCACGAAATGAATAAATGTCAATTGATTACCTCAAACCTTTCTCCATACCTGTGGATTTGAAGTGGCTACTCCCTGGATCTTGGGTGGTTGATGAATGGAACAGCTCTTACAACAAAGTCCATCTTGATCATCCTGCATTCGGGGTTTCCTAATTTTCACAAATAAATGACCCTTGTCCTTTCGTCCCTGATACTCTCATGCTCTCTGGAGTCACTCTTTCTTTTCACTCACTCTCTTTTGTATGTCTTCTTTGGTCTCTCAGGTGGTGATCTTGCCAAGACACATATTTCTGTCAAGTCGAAGACTGGTTCCTAGAAATTGTGTTAGTCACCCTTGATCAAATTGCAAGTTGGGAATGAAGAGCTCATTGTTGGTCCTCAGCCTCATGACCCCTTTTCTCTCTTTTTTCTCTTTTTTTTCTTCTATCCTTTTGGGAACTCTTTTTTTCTTTTTCTTCTTTTTTTTGCATACTTGGACTTTCATGAGTCCTTTATTTTTTTTCTCATCATTCTTTTTTTTCAAGGAATCGCCAAGGCTTGAGGACTTCTAATCGGCTCTGATGATAAATATTCTTGCAATCAATCTCGGGCAGCATGACTATCTCCAGGGACTCAAAATTCGACAAGACCTTATACTAGTCACGACAAGCTTTTCTTAAGTGATCTCTCAAGCAAATATGTCAAGTGGATGTAGAGGTATGTGGAAAGGATTAAAGGATAGGGTATGATTTTATATGTTCAAAATAAATTCAGCCGAACACTTCAATGAGCAAGAGGTTTGTTTTATCAAGTCATATCACATTCATCAACAACTTAGATTATGGGATCCTAACATGAAAGATTTCACAGGCATGTGTATACTCAGTTTGAAATGAACAATAGGCACAATTCATGGCATGAAAGATAACCAAGAACATTTCATTTAAGTGGTTTGTGCAAGTTTCACATATTGAAATGTGGTAACATAGAGAAACAAAAATTGAGCAGGAGTAAGGAGTGCAAACCAGCGTGCGTGTACAAAGTGGTTGAATCGAGCTGGTTCAGCTGAACCAACAAGCTCACTTGAATAGGCCAGTTCACCTGAACAAAATGGTTCAACCGAACGGGTCACCCTGCGCGTTCTTGTCCTGTTTCTCCGCTGTGTCATCCCTGTACTCGTGTAATATCTGTTAAATTGGGCATTCTCTGACTGGCTCAACTGCACCAGTCAGAGCATTATTTTGGAAAATTCAAACTACGTTTTGTTTTATTTTATTCACCAAGCTAAACTTTGGGAAAACAAACATTGGAAGAGAAATAAAGAGAGAGCACCTCCTAAACAATGATTTAAGCAAAGAGAAATTAAAATGGTAAATAAATTTAAACTAATGGTGTTCTAAAAGATACAACCAAAGGACATCTACTCTATAGGTGGATCGTAAAGGTCTAGATGTCATGTGGCTTTGGCAAACCTCATGAATTTTGTTGTGAAAGCTTGGCGGAGGACATTGATCTTGTCATCTATGTCCATATGTCAAGGTTCGCTTCTGGTGACCTTCTCATCCAGGTTGTTCAAATTCTAGCGTGTTTGTGCCAGTTCTTCTTCAGGCTCTTCAACCGTGGGTTCCTCTTCTCCTTCCTCCTCGGGATGTACCATTACCTGGCTTTCTCCGTTGGTGGGGTTTTGAGGAGTTTGCTAGTGATTTTCTTGGAGAGGGAACCCTTGGGTGAGGAAAGGTCTTTGGATGAGGATTGGGTGGTCATGGTGGCTAGGAAATGTAAGCACTGGGTTGTGCTCAGGAAAGTGGTAAAGGAAGATGATGGTCTCTGGAAAACAACTTTCTCGATGTTCTCCTCGCGACTCCGAGATAAGATGGGGTAGAGATAGGATCTAAGATTAAAATGGATTCACATGGGCAAAGGGTTGCTTTCGGCCGAACAATGGTTTGGCCGAAGTGGCCCAGTTTGCTAGAACCAATGTGGTTTGGTATACCCAGAGTGCATCCAGGAGCTAATCTTTTCCAGGCATTCCTATCTCATTGATGGTCTTGTGCAGAATGTTCTTGATCTACGTGTTGGATGTTCTGCTTGACCACTAGTTTAGGGGTGATAAGGTGTGGCTATAACATGTTGCTCCCCCAAACTTGGATCTTTCCGGAAGGTGGAGTCAATGAAATGGAAGCCTCTATTGCTAATGACTAGCCTAGGGACGCTAAAGCAAGGAAAGATGTTTTCATGGAAATTTTCTTAGCGTGCTTGGTGTCTGTGGCTCAACAGGGCATGACTTCTGTCCATTTTAGAGATGTAATCTACGGCTACTAGAATAAACTCGTAGTTCACTGAGTTAGGGAAATGACTCATGGAGTCAATTCCCTAAACATCGAAGATTTTCTACTTGAAAATTACTGGTGAGCGGCATGATCCGAATAGGCTATAACCATTGCCCCAATTAGGTAGGACCGGAACTTGCCTATAACAAACACACCTGCTAAGAGTGCCTTCTCCATGGTTGTGTAGTTGAGCTAGAGGCCAGCGAGCATTTTGCTAACATATGAGATAGCATAGTGCTTCTTGTCCTTGGTTTGGCCCAAAATAGCTCGTACGGCAAAGCCGCTCGCATCACGCAAGATTGCTAATGAGGTGTTCCAGTCGGGAGGCTGGATGATGGGAGCGAAAGTGAGTGATTTCTCAAGAGTGTGAAGGGAAGTGTAGCACTTTACATTAAAGATGAAAAGGGGCTGCCTTGGCTAGGGAATAATTAAGGACCAGGCTATTAGAGAAATTTTTTTGATGAAATGCTTATAGAGTCCGGCGTGGCCAAGGAAATTATGAATCCCCTTTACGTTGGTGGAAAGTGTGGGTATAGGGTCATGTTCAGGAGCATGATAGGGGAAGATGATGGCTTCTAACTTTGAATCTAGTCTTTCCCCGATCAAAGATCCGGGACAACTTCCTTGCGACCCCAGGAAAAGATGAGAGAGGGATATAATGTGTATGATGGTTGCGAGAAATCCCTTGTAAATATTGGACAGAGTAATCTTTCTCCAGGACAGTGAGAATATGTTGAGTTTCAACATCAGAGGCATGTTACTAATGGTCACTGGAGTTTGTTCGTCCTTAAAGAGGAAGGCATCCTTTAGTTCAGGGGGAAGAGGCTTAGGCTTGATTGGAGGATGAATTTCTTCTTCCCCCATAAAGAATCGGGCATCTTCTTCTAGGATAGGTTGCTCTATGTCTGTCAGAGTTGTTGACATTACTTCCTCTGTTGGATCAGGATCGGGGTCTGTCTCTATTGGGGTATTCAAGGAATAAGAATAAGAGACTGGGACGAGTTCTTCTTCGATCCTAAGCTCTAGCTGGTTTATTGGTGAATTTTCTAGGATTTTCATGATTGGCCTACCAATAAAGATGGAATGAGTTGAATTTTGAGGTAGGTCAAAGATATGAAAATCCAGGAAAAGTTCAGGGTCATTAATCTTAACGGGTGTGACCCGCACAATCGAGGACCCTTCCCGATGCGAACCTTAGACGTTTCTGAGATGATGACCATGGTTCATCGAGGAGTTGAGCTCGCACCAAAGAGCTGGAGATAACATTGATTTCGAGGCTCGAGTCATACCCGATTTCCATGTGTATGCCCATCACTTCACAAAAGATTGTTCGGATTCTCTTGGGCATTTTAACGACCTCGGTCGAGGCTTCAGCCTCGTCTAGCCATTCCCGACTCTTGATGGTAGAGAGATGGCCTAAGTACTCTATCTGATATTCTAGTGCTTCCTTGTCGGGTGGTGGATGTTGGCACTCCTTACGGCCTACAGATAAATCCGCAAGCGGACGGATACCGATGTAGCTTTCACCAGGGAGTATTCCAAGGTATCGATTTCCACGGGGAACGAGAAGTGTACTAATCCTAAACTAAGTTGTCCTAGGTAGATGGAATGGATGAAATGGATGGATGAGGTGGGTGATGACAACAAGGAAGGAAAGGAAGAGATAGGAGGGTAGAGAGGGTACAGGTCTGGTAACAGTATTCTACCGACTACTGAGCCGTTCAGAGGATACGAACAGATACTTGCTTCGGGACTACAGAGCCCTCGACACACAGAAAGGGATGAGAAGGGGTGCCACTATTTCCCAACTGGGGAATCCTACGGACCGGAACTAACGTGATGGGCTACAAAGACCGGAAGGGCTGTCACCACCTTACGGCTACTTGTGTTGTGTGTCAAATGAGCAGCTAGGGGGTCCTATTTATAGTTGCTGATGGCGGTTGGAGCTGGAGTAACCGCCAAGTGATCCAGGGAATGTCCCCCCTGGATTCGGGCGAAGGGAGGCGGTTCGGTCGAACTCCCTGGTTCGGCCGAACCCTCCGATGCACCGCCCTGGCTCTGGATGGCGTGGATGAGCTGCTGGAGGTCGGTTAATGGTTCGGCCGAACGGGCCGGTTCGGCCGAACGGGCCCGGTGGCCTGAACCAGCCCCCCTGCACCGCCTCTGCACTCGGGGTCCCTCCTGGGCTGGGTTGGATGCTTGGACTTGTTTTGGTTCGGCCCAGGATGACTTGGCACGGCCTGGGATGAGTTGGCACGGCCTGGGATGAGTTGGCGGCCGTCCACTTGTCATATGTGTTGTCATCGTTGAGTTGTCGCTGACGTGGACGGCTCCCGCCGGCCCGTACGGCTAAGGGGTGTAACTGGCAGAACGTGTCGTTCGGCCGATTCGGTCATTTCCGACCCCAATAGCACATGTTTCACAACATTGTACCTGCACAAGCGACACTCACCAAAAC
>OAMR01000499.1:697347-709619 GCA_900205405.1 Echinochloa crus-galli | reverse complement strand
GGTACCCCCAGATAGACGTGCTCGATATAAATCGTCGACACGGCGCCCACCATGGGGCTGTTGGTACTCCTTACGGCCTACAGATAAATCCGCAAGCGGACGGATACCGATGTAGCTTTCACCCGGGAGTATTCCAAGGTATCGATTTTCACGGGGAACGAGAAGTGTACTAATCCTAAACTAAGTTGTCCTAGGTAGATGGAGTGGATGAAATGGATGGATGAGGTGGGTGACGACAACAAGGAAGGAAAGGAAGAGATAGGAGGGTAGAGAGGGTACAAGTCTGGTAAGAGTATTCTACCGACTACTGAGCCGTTCAGAGGATACAAACAGATACTTGCTTCGGGACTACAGAGCCTCCGACACACAGAAAGGGATGAGAAGGGGTGTCGACTACCCTGAACCTTGGGTCCTAAGACACCGGAACTAACGTGATGGACTACAAAGACCGGAAGGGCTGTCACCACCTTACGGCTACCACCTCCGTTGCGACGGGCGGATTCTAAGGTTACTGGCAAGTCTAGGAACCACTCCTACACTAGTCAATAACTACTTATATCCTATAGTAAGATAAGTACCCAGGCTAAGCAACCAGTATACAGTTATACCAATCAACTAAGCACTGAACGAAGAACGAAACAAGTAAATGAATGTAAGAACTGAATGCTCAATTAATCAGAGAGAGATTCAAGAGTTACCAGACATGACCCGGATGTCACTCGAATTGGAGCCGCATCCGTAGAGGTACAGCGGGAAGAGGGGCCGACACTCCGGCTCCTCTCCGAGACGCTCACCTCTCCTCTCTCCCTATTTCTACTGATATGAGTGGCGGAACCTAGCGACGCCTACTTCTCCTTTGTGTTGTGTGTAAAATGAGCAGCTAGGGGGTCCTATTTATAGTTGCTGATGGCGGTTGGAGCTGGAGTAACCGCCAAGTGATCCAGGGAATCTCCCCCCTGGATTCGGGCGAAGGGAGGTGGTTCGGTCGAACTCCCTGGTTTGGCCGAACCCTCCGATGCACCGCCTTGGCTCTGGATGGCGTGGATGAGCTGCTGGAGGTCGGTTGCTGGTTCGGCCGAACGGGCCGGTTCGGCCGAACGGGCCCGGTGGCCTGAACCAGCCCCCCTGCACCGCCTCTGCACTCTGGGTCCCTCCTGGGCTGGGTTGGATGCTTGGACTTGTTTTGGTTCGGCCCAGGTTGACTTGGCACGGCCTGGGATGAGTTGGCACGGCCTGCGATGAGTTGGCGGCCGTCCACTTGTCATATGTGTTGTCATCGTTGAGTTGTCGCTGACGTGGACGGCTCCCGCCGGCCCGTACGGCTAAGGGGGGTAACTAGCACGTTCGGCCGATTCGGTCATTTCCGACCCCAATAGCACGTGTTTCACAACATTGTACCTGCACAAGCGACACTCACCAAAACTCGTGGAACTCCATTAGAAATAAAACCAAAGTACATGGAATTTTACATAAAGCCTTGTTTATTCCCGAGTATTGGTGGTCGGAATTGGGTTGTAACGACCGCCAATAGTGGATCCTTTTGCTCTACACATTGTTCCAATGGGAAACTTCTTGCACTCCCTACGTTATCGAATAGATCGTCATCAAAATTGTAGGGAGTGGTGTAGGGTGGATGATAATAGTCCAGGCTAGAATAAGGTTGTGGTTCGTAATGAGCTTCGGGTTTTGATGGAATACTAATTGGTTTGGATTGGGATTGTACTGGCTCTTTAGGTTTATGCTGCTTCTCTTCTTCATCGGGGAGTTCGTCATAGACTCCAGTGTAGGGAGTGTCGTCCAGGATACGCTCCAGGACTATCCTCGCTTCACTAGGAGTCAAATGAAAAAATGACCCTTTTGAAGCAGAGTCCAAGAAAGTGGTGGCTACAGGACAGAAGCCAAGGCTGAAGTGTTGAAGAATGATAGGTTCTGACAAGCCTAAGTCTGGTCCGGAAGCCAAGATTTGCTTGAAACGATCCCACACAGCTCCTAACAATTCTCCCTCTAATTGCTCAAGGGTAAGAACTTCGATTCGGAGGCTGGCTACCTTGGAAACTGGGAAGAAATTTAGGAAGAATTTCTCTCTAAGGGTCTCCCAACTTCGTTCCATGTTACCGACAGCTAGAGAGTACCATTTCTTTGCTGCTACCATCAATAAGAACGGGAACAGCTTCCATTTGAGTGTCTCTTGTGGCATGCCCGCAATGACGAGACACGAACAGAGTTGCTCAAATTCACGCAAATGCGTGTATGGACTCTCAGCATTCGTTCCTGAGAACGTTTGCTCTCAAACCATGGCTATGAAGGTGGGACGTAGCTCATAGCTGGGTGTGGATATGGGATGTGATGATGGTGGAGGCTCCAAACAATCGCCCTTTGGAGCCGAGTGTTGGCGTAAGGTGAGGGTGGAATCCATGTGGTGGATGGTGGTGGGATATACGGACAACTTGGGTTCAGAATCAGAACAACTACCATTTCCCGGCAACGGCGCCAGAAAGCTTGTTGGCACTCCTTACGGCCTATAGATAAATCTGCAAGCGGACGGATATCGATGTATCTTTCACCCGGGAGTATTCCAAGGTATCGATTTCCACGGAGAACGAGAAGTGAACTAATCCTGGACTAAGTTGTCCTAGGTAGATGGATTGGAGTGAATGGAATGGATGAGGTGGATGACAACAACAAAGAGAGAAGAGGAGTAATAGGAGGGTAGAGAGGGTACGAGTCTGATAGAGGTATTCTACCAATTGATCAAGCAGATCCGAGGATACAGGTAAATACTTGCTTCGGGACAACAGAACCTACCACACATAGAAAGGGATGAGAAGGGGTGTGATCTATCCTGCACTGGGGGATCCTATAGGCCGGAACTAATGTGATGGACTACAAAGATCGAAAGGGATGTCACCACCTCACGGCTACCACCTTCGTTGCGACGGGGGCAAACTAAGTTAGTCTCAAGTCTAGGCACCATGCCTACACTAGTCAACCAATACTTATCTCCTATAGAAAGATAAGCACCCAAGCTAAGCAACCAGTATACAATTATACCAATCAACTAAGCATTGAACGAAGAACCAGCAAGCCTATGAAAGTAAGAACTGAGTGCTCAATTAATCAAAGAGAGATACAAGAGTTACCAGACACGACCCGGATGTCACTCGAAGCTGAGCCGCATCCGTAGAGGTACAGCGGGAAGAGGGGCCGAATCCATTGACACTTGGGAAGAGCTCACTAGAAAATTCACTGCCAACTTTCAGGGAACCTGGGCACGGCCCGGAACACGATTTGAATTGGTAGCCTGTAAACAAGAAAAGGGAGAAACACTGAGGAAGTACATCAAGAGGTTCTTCGAAAAAGGGCCACCATCGTCGACGTGTTAGACAGAGAGATCATCGACTGCTTTCACGACGGCTTATGGGCTCGCGAGTTACATCGCAAGTTCGGAAGAAGGCGCCCAGAATCTATCTCAGAACTGAGGCGTATGGCTGCAGATTGGGCTGATCAAGATGATCGTGAGCGCGAACGTTTTGACAAGCGCAGGAACAACAACACCAACAATGGTGCTAACAACTCCAGCAAGAGTAGTCCTGATCGTTGCAACAACAACAACAAGCGTGACTTCAACCGCAATAACAACAAGAAGCGCAAGCCAGGCAACACAGCCGCGGCAGTCGAGCGCCCAGCGCGGAAGAAGAATTCAAAGACCTTGACATCAGTCTTTAGTCAACCATGCCCCTATCATCCCAACAGCAAGCACTCGATGGCGGATTGCCATCACCTCAAGCGAGCGTTCCTTAGTCAGGAGTCTGATAAAGACAAGCCCAAGGACAAGAAGGACGACAAGGACACCGAAGATACAGGGGATGCTTTCCCTCAGGTCGACAATGTTGTCGCCATCTTGTTCACGGGTGAAACCCTGAACCGCTCCAAGCGCTCCAAGAAGCTGGCTTTGCGTGAAATCATGGCGGTAGAGCCAGTCACTCCAACATATCTCAAGTGGTCTGAAGTCCCGATCACCTTCTCCAAAGAGGATCAGTGGACCAACTTCGCCAACCCTGGCCGCTATCCCTTGGTTCTTGATCCAGTCGTGGCTCATGCCAGACTGACCAAGGTACTCATTGACGGAGGCAGTGGGCTCAACATCATCTTCGCGAAGACATTCAAGAAGATGGGTCTTGATATCACCAAGTTTTTGAAGCCCATGGAGTCTCCGTTCTACGGCATTGTTCCAGGCAATGCCGCGATCCCCCTGGGACAAGTCACGCTACCAGTTACCTTTGGCACATCAGCCAACTAGGGGATTGAGTACATCAAGTTCGAAGTGGCTGATTTTGAGATGTCGTACCACGCGATCCTCGGGCGTCCAGCCCTCGCCAAGTACATGGCGATCCCGCACTACGTGTACCTTGTTCTCAAGATGCCGGCTCCTAATGGAGTCCTTTCGCTCAAGGGAGACCTCAAGATCTCCTACGACTATGATGTAGAAGCCGTGGAGTATGCTGCTGCGTCCCAAGTCCCAACCCAGATGCTTGAAGTACTCGCCCTGGCAAAGAAATCGAAGGAAGAAGAGCTAGAAGTCCCAAGCAAGAAGTGCACAAGCACTAGCTTCAAGCCCTCTGAGGATGTACAGCTTAAAACTGTAGACCTAATAGGGGCTGGTTTAGATTGTAAATAGGAAGATGCGCTCGTCAAGTTCCTTCGTGCTAATAAAGATATATTTGCGTGGAAACCTGCTGATATGCCTGGTGTTCCAAGGGATCTTGCCGAGCACTGCCTCAATGTCAAAGAAGGCGCAAAGCCTAAGATACAACGACTGCGACGGTTCGATCACGAACGACGCGAAGCGATCAAGGCGGAGATTGCCAAACTACTCAAGGCTGGCTTCATCAAAGAAGTTTTTCATCCAGAGTGGTTGGCTAATCCATTCCTGGTCAGGAAGAAGAACAACAACGAGTAGCGGATATGTGTTGACTACACTGATCTCAACAAACATTGCCCCCAGACCCCATGGGTCTACCGCGCATTGATCAAGTCGTGGACTCCACGGCAGGTTGCGCACTACTCTATTTCCTCGACTGCTACTCAGGTTATCATCAGATACAACTACACTTCACCCCCCACCAGACCAACAGGTCATGGTCATTGAAACAAACTGGATGACTCCTTTCATCGAGTACTTGCAGGATCAGAAACTGCTGAAGGCCGAAAGCGAACAAGTTCGAATCAAGCGCAGAGCTGCAAATTATGTGGTGGTCAACAATACACTTTATCGGCGTGGGGCATCAGTCAACGTCTTAATGAAATGCATCACCAATGATCAAGGTAGAGCATTACTTGAAGAAATTCATGGTGGCATTTGTGGCAACCACGCGGCATCACATACACTAGTCGGGAAGGCTTACAAAGCTGGATTCTTTTGACCATCAGCCAAAAAAGATGCAGAAAATATCATCAAGACATGCAGAGGATGCCAATTCTTTGCTCGACAAGGTCATGTTCCGGCTCATGAGCTCAGAACCATTCCACTATCTTGGCCTTTCGCATGTTGGGGCCTAGATTTAGTGGGACCATTAGCCAAAGCTCCTGGTGGTTTCGAGTGGCTTATCGTAGCCATCGACAAATTCACCAAGTGGATCGAAGCGCAGCCTCTGGTAAATCCTCGGGCTGAAAATTTGATCAAATTCTATGACGGCTTTGTCCACAGATACGGCATACCTCACGAGATCATCACAGATTTGGGCTCAGTGTTCACTAGCGAGAAGTTCCAAGACTACTGTGAGAAGTACTCGATTGAGACGCATTATGCATCAGTTGCTCATCCACGTGCCAATGGACAAGTCGAAAAGGCTAATGGTTTGCTTCTACAAGGTTTAAAACCAAGGCTCTACGATCCTCTCAAGAAGTATGGCGGCAAATGGGCTCAAGAAGTACCAGTAGTACATGGGGGCTCCGCACGCAGCCAAGTCGTGCAACCGGGCAATCCCCTTATTTTCTATTCTACGGGTCTGAAGCAGTCCTGCCTGCTGATCTTCTCTGGAACGCCCCACGACTAGAAAACTATGAGGAGCAAATCGCTCAGCAAGAAAGATACCAGGATGTCGATGGTATAGAAGAAGCTCGAGTGGCGGCTCTCATACAGAATACCTGCTATCTCGAAGTTCTACGGCGTTACCACCAGCGTTCCATTCAGCCTCGCTCCTTCGTCATAGGAGACTTGATACTATGGCGCATGCAGAAGACTGATGGCTTACACAAGCTCATGTCCCGATGGGAAGGTCCTTTTCTCGTTAAACAAGTCATTGGGCCTGGTACCTACCGCCTGCAAACCCAAGAAGGCGAAGATCTACCCAATGTGTGGAATGTCGAACACCTGTGGAAATTCTACCCGTAATCTGAGTCTCAGGCTCTTGTATTCCTTATAATCATGAGATTAATAAAGTTGTTCGTCCTATCCAACAATATTTATTTGCAGTATTTTATTCTTATCAGAGAACTCTGTGTCATACTTGTTGCTTTCATAGCACAAGTCCAGAGTAGTTGTTTACAACTGAACCAAAAGAAGTCAAGACTGCTCTCGTCAGAGGGTGGCACTATGCCTCAGAAGTCTTGATAGAGGAACACCAACCCACACACGGTTGCAGTTGTTTACCTCGTTTCTTTTGATGATTTACAAGGATGCACTGCTCCGATTCTTGCACCGACTACATCAGGCTCCTTCATAGCAAGAGCTTATTCAAGTTTCTGCTCTGGCATACACCAGTATTGCTTTAACTTCATGCGATTCTAAGTACAACTACAATGCGTAGTTCTTTGGCTCTGCAACAGCAACCACCCAAAGTCTTTAACAGACTAGCTTCACTGAACTTCTATGTTAACAGACCTTGTTCACGAGTTTTTAGACCTATGGTCTGCGCATTCGAGTACTTTCGTACGACATATACTACAACAGTAGTTTCAAATTGCCTAGCCCGTTTGATCTACACATGATCCATGCAATTTTACTACAAGTAAATTTGGCTATGCTTTCTAGTACTATAAGTACTTGACTATGCTTCAAATAGCAACTCATTCAACACAAAAGTGTATAAAACGACTAGCTTACACATGGCTCAAGTCAGAAATAAGCAAGTTACTTTAAGCAATTAGCTGCACTATCAAGCAAGCTGTTTCATTACAGCAATGTTTCAACAACAGAACTGTCATCAAACTACTTTTTTTCTAACGAGTTTACAAACTCATCCGCCATTGGCTCTGTCTCGGCAACCAAGGCTTCATACTGTTCCGCCGTGGTTCCAGCTGGCAGATACTTCAACTCTAGCTTGGCTGCTGGGTTGTGTGCCTTGAACAGAGCCAGGAGCTTGTTGGTGCACTCCTTCAGCGTCTCCTTGCAGTAGTCAGCCACCTGCTCGGGTACTTGGCAGAGACGGTCCAGCAGTGACTTGTCCAAGTTACTACAAGTGTATGAAATCCTAGTTGCAACCCAATTAATGAAGTATAAGTGACATTAAGCATAAATAAACATCATCTTCTAATAAAAAAAGGATCCAGACAGCTCGTGACCCTGAGCAAGGCTATCATGATGGATTTACACTCTGCAGAGGTTTCACCCTTTACCCACCAGTCGCGTAAAAGTTCAAAGGAACTTTGCACCCAACCACGCACATCTACACTTTCAAGGTGTGACTGCATAGGGACGCTATGAGACTTTTTGCAAGACATCCTAACAAGACAGTAGCCGCTATGGTACAACCTAGATAGTATGACCCAAGGCGCCAAGATTGACTGACACTCAGGGCGCAAAGTGAGGGGGTCAATGGCGTCCAGAGCACGGGCTACACAAGCCAACCAAAGCGCAACATGCGGAGTTCCAACGCGAGGACTCCCAAAACGGAACTGTGCCTAACGAGACATAGCCAATGAATGTACCGTCCTCGGTGGATCAAACCATACACTCACGAGTGGTTCTTATAGCCCCATCGGCCCGTCGGTAATTACTATCAATGTAGAGCCGTACATGCTACTTGTCCAAGATCAGAGCCATAATAGTTCTAGTGGTGGCAGAGGCTCCTGGGTTGCCGCTTTAAGAACTGAACCTTACGTAGGGACACTAGAACAAAGCACGAAGGACATGCTCTAGCTCCCTAAACAATGTTGCTAAAAAGCAAGTTTTATCATTATGTTGAAGTGAACCATTAAGTTAAGATTAACAATTTAAACAATGGTGATAGTAGCTATGCATAGCAAAGATCTACCCATATGCAATAAACTCAAGGTAATCAAAGGACAGGATAATTAAAACTAGGATCAACCTTAAAGTACATCAATTTAGACACATGCATATATGAAATAAATGATTACAAGGTGATTATACCGATTGTCCGTGCTATAACTTGCCTTAAATCCAGTATAATCACTCATAGTCTTCAGCTCTTGATCTTCAAGCTCTTCTCCTTGATAGCACTGGAAACGTGTTCCTTCTAGGCGTAGCAATCATCGAGCACACAAGCAGCTAAACAAGGAAATAAAAAAAAATAACTAAGAACAATACACCAAACAGTAGAAATAGAACAAAAGAAGGCTTTAAAACTAATCTATGCTTCGCTACGAACACGTGACCGCAAGAATCACTCTAATCGGAGCTAAAATGAGAAAGTTATGGCGTTTCTAAGGCTTAGGAACTTACTGGCGAGGTTTAAAAGTTTCCAGGGGCTTATTTGTGAAAAATTGAGAACCTAATCATAATTTCGTATAAAAACGGGAGGGCTAACATGCAAATAAGTTAAAACAGGACCTCGGACGCTAATTCTAAAAACGTCACGGGGTTTTTCTTAAAAATAGGGACCTAATCGTGATTATTTTTGAATATGCTAGGACAGCGGGTTAATTCCTAGAAAATTGGGGGGGGGGGATGGGGGCTCTTTTTCAAATCAGCCAGAGCTGACCGGCGCTGACCTTTTTTCAGACATTGGTCAGATCTAATCCGCGCTGTTGGTTAAAGGTCCAATGGCTAGGGTTTGATGGAGGGGTTTGGGTTGATGTGTGAAGGTGGAATTCTTGTAGGGGTTATCTGAAGCTAAGGTTTATGAGGAACCGTGAGGCTAAAGTGCAAAATCTCCATCTTCTCCATCAAGCCAGCGCAGGAGGGCTCGCTGGCGATCATGGGCGGCTTGGCTCGCTGGCGTTAGAGTGGACTAGGGCGACAGCTAGATGGTGTATTGGAGAGAGGAGGCAGAGGGGATCTTGCGGGTCGGCTCGTCCTCGCGATGCTCGTGGTGCTGACCTCCTGCTCCTTCGGCGTTGGGGCTACGCAAATTGGCGGCAATGGCACCGGCTGTGATGCCTAGCGGCGGCGCACTGCGTAGAGAGAAGAGGCATGGCGAGCCGAGGCGTGGTGGGGGTCTATAGTGATGAGGACCTCTCTCATAATGACCAAAATCATCAAGGACACCGCTACATCTACGAGCAGCCATTGACTCGGGTAAGGGCACAACAACTTCGACATGAGGTGAACTCCTTCCTTGTTGATTATGAACATTCAACTCTTAAGAATTGTTTACTACCTAATAGTGGCATGTTACTTGTTCTCAGGTTTGAAGAATATACAAGATGTGAGTACACAGAGAGAAGCAACTAGGAGCGGGCGTGTTGTTGTTTCAGATTCGGACTTCAAGATTCATGGTCAATTCTGTATCAATCCACGAAGATTCACCAAGAGTATCATACACCATTAGAAGCGTCTTGAAGTCTAGTATCCAACGCAACTGACGGATCATGATTTGGAGCTTTGTAGCAAGCGCTATGGCAAATTTACTGAAGGCTGTTCTGAGTGTTCAGTTCGGATGTCCGAACGTCCGAACTAATTCCTGTCCGTCATTTCGGACGTCTGAACATCCGAATTGGTTCCTCCTAGTCCGTCAGTTCAGACGTCCGAATGGGTTGGTTCGGATTTTGTTCCAGAAACTCGTCTCTGTGCTTTGGGCCTTTGTGGAAGGCTCCAGCCCAACTAGGAGGGATGTTCCTAGTATAAATAGCACTTGTATGCCTAGTGGAAACCCTAACCATGAACTGAAATCAGAAAATAGAGAAACCAAGTGCTCTTGTCCTTAGGGTTGTGCCATTGTTGCCCCCTTGAGGATTGGAAGTTTTCTCTACCATTTGTTCTTGTGTTTCCTTGTGATTTGCAAGAGCATCGCCTCTACCTTTGCGTGGTTCAGGTAAGGCATCGACCAAATCGTGTGGTTGGGCGAAATCATTTGTCACAGGTGGCTGCTCGAGCAGCTGTTGGTGCCATCGGTTCGTCAGGTTGCACGGGTCAAGTTATCCCCCAGGATCCTACACGAGAAGATCGGGCAAGCCTTCGCATCATCTTGGTATCAGAGCTACGGTTTCCTCGGTAGGATCTTTATCCCCTAGTTACCCCTGTTGTTTTCTACCCTAAACTGAAAATACCAAAAATTTCTACGTTCCCCAAACCCGATCTGAAATTTTAGTGAGTTTGGTTAAGTTTTAATCCAATAGATCGAGTTTTGTTGCTGAATCCTTGTGTTCCTTGGTGTTTCTTCTAGTCTTCCACCTTTGATTTGTGTTTCTCCCTTGTTTCCCCATCTATTTGTGCTTCCCATTTCCGCTCTCTGTGTTCTTGGTCAGGTTAGGATTCAATCTGAATCGTTCTCGTGCTCAGATCTGAAGTTGGAGCATAGTTCACCAAAACATGCATAACTTTTACATCTCAAATCCGTTTTGAGTGTTCTTGTACTCGTTGGAAAGCTTATTTCAAGACGCATCTTTTATCTTCAGGTCGTATTTCGTGAATCTATGATCTTGATTCAGTTTCAGATCCGTGAATGTTTCAGATCTAGATGAGGAAAGTCCTTCTCAGTTGAAATTGAGAGTAGATACATGATATTGCTCATGAGCTTGTGGTTTGTTTAAATCTGAAAGTTACTTGAGCAGTAGAAAAACTTGTGAGCATCCAAATGTGTTGATCTCAGTAGCAAAAAAAAGAAACAAAAAGAAAAGAAAAAGAAAGAAAGAACAAGTGCTGAGATTACCACATTGTTTGCTGGGTTCAATTTGATAGTATTCATCTTACTACCCTGTCATCTTGGAACAATTGTCTAGCATATCATTCTAACTTGTGTAGCATTGAGCTTAGTTCTTGACTTAATCTCCACCTTAGCTCAATCCTTTTTGCTGCAACAAGTCTTTTACCCTTGTGTGTGAGTTGCTAAACGTTATCTACTAATTCTTCTGTTTTCAATTCAGCAACTCGGCTTTGTATCTTGGTTGGATTTTTTTTACTTAACTTGACAATAGCTTGAAGTTTCAGATTGTATCACCGCATACATACCCTTCCAAGCTCCACAAATTAAGCCTATGATTAGGATGCACTGTGACTTTGATTTCGCTTGATCTATCACTTTTGTCGTGCCTACTACCACCAATGTGTGTGCAGCTCGCATTTCAGCCAGGAGGCATAAGAACTTCAGTGGTAAGAGAAGGTGAGATTGAGTGATTTCCACCAAGCCACATATTTTTGAATTGTTACCTTTGCTCCCACTAACCATGGCAGGTGGAGAAGGAGAGCAACCGAGCTATGTCACACAAGAACAACTGCAGAAGCTAATGAAAGACTTTAATGCACAACTCAATGAGAACATGACCACTGTCCAATCAAACATGGTTGCTGAAGTTGTGAAGGCATTAAAGGTGTAAGGTGGTACAGGTACTCATGAAGAAGAACTAGATGAGACCGATGAGGAATATGCAGCCCGGTTGCAGCGGGAAGAGCAAGAAAGAAAGAATGCCCATGAGCTAGGGCGTGGAGGAGGAAGACGTGGTGCTGTCCCTGATCGAGGAAGAGGTCGTGGGCGTGCAGGTGGTGCTGTCCATGAAACTGACAATGAAGACACATTTATGTTGCACCGCAATGACAACTTCCAACATCGTCCTCGCAATGGACATGATCAGTACAATGAAGAGAAATTTGGCAAGCTGAAATTCAGCATGCCAAAATTTGAAGGCACATCTGATCCGGATGCATATCTCACATGGGAGTTGAAAGTTGAGAAGATATTTCGTATGCACAATTATTCAGAGGAAAAGAAAGTGCATATGGCTGCACTTGACTTTGATGGATATGCTCTCATTTGGTGGGAACAAATTCAGAATCAAAGGGAGGAGAATGGTGAATTTCCAGTGTCAACATGGGCTGAAATGAAGAGAGAAATGAGATCACGTTTTGTTCCAAAACATTATAAACGTGATCT
>OAMR01000499.1:684839-696777 GCA_900205405.1 Echinochloa crus-galli | reverse complement strand
ACTTATTTTTCAGATAGGTTGTGAGGCTACATGGCATGCCAAAGACTATTGTTTCAGACCGTGATGTGAAGTTCATGAGCTACTTTTGGAAGAATATACATGATTACACCGACACCGTTGAGTGTGATGTTGTGCCCATGACGGTATGTCACTTGCTATTGGGAAGGCCGTGGCAATTTGATAGGCGTGCTTTACATGACGGTTATGCAAATACATTTGCCTTCAAGTGGCAAGGAAAAGGGGTCAAGCTGCTGCCCATGACCCCCAATCAAATCATAGCAGCAAACATGCAAAAGAAAGCAAGAGAGAGTGAAGTAGAATAGAAAAACTCTAGTGTTGTCCACAAATCGGTGAGTGAGCGCCACAAGCCAAACTTGGATGGTAAAACTAGAGAGATTGAGGGAAAAGGGAGGGTCATGATAGCCACCAAATCTGAAATGAGAGAAATGAGGGACAATCCCCATATGATGCATTTTGTGCTGTTGTACAAAGATGCAATTTTATCTACTAACGACATGACCCCTCTTCCTAGTGTTGTCTCTGATGTGTTGCAGGCATTCAAAGATGTATTTCCGGAGGAGGTACCTGCTGGCCTACCTCCGCTTCGAGGGATAGAACATCAAATTGATCTCATTCCGGGAGCTTCACTTCCAAACCGGCCACCGTATCGCACAAATCCGGAAGAGACAAAGGAAATTCAGCGACAAGTGCAAGAGCTACTCGACAAAGGGTATGTTCGTGAAAGCCTTAGCCCTTGTGCTCTCCCTGTCATTCTTGTTCCCAAGAAAGATGGTACTTGGAGAATGTGTGTTTGATTGTAGGGCTATTAACAACATCACTATCCGTTATCGTCATCCTATTCCTAGGCTTGATGACATGCTTGATGAACTTAGTGGTGCTGTTTTTTCTCTAAAAATTGACCTACGTAGTGGGTACCATCAGATTAGGTGAAGCAAGGAGATGAATGGAAAACAGCCTTTAAAACAAAATTTGGACTGTATGAGTGGCTAGTGATGCCTTTTGGCTTAACTAATGCACCCAGCACTTTTATACGTTTCATGAATCATGTCTTGAGGGCTTTCATTGGAAAATTTGTGGTGGTTTATTTTGATGACATATTGATATACAGCTGCACCATGGAAGAGCATGTTGAACACATAAAAATGGTGTTGGAGGTGCTTAGAACTGAGAAATTGTATGCTAATGTTGAAACGGACCGGATTCTCGAAACTGAGAATCTGACTCCCTGTACCATTGTGATAGTCCCAGAATCAATAGCTATCACGTACAGAACTCATTTCAGTAGAATATCACATCCATACATTATCATTAAGGTCCTCAAACATGTTATAGATACATAGCGGTAAGGTACAAGCCCACTGGGCTAATCGACAAAAGGGAAACACTACGCAGCGGATAGCTATAAGCTTCTGGTGCTTCAGGCCTTCACCTCCACAGGCATCCTTGAGCGCAGCACACAGCCCTCTCACCATCGTCCTTCTTGTTAGATCTTGTACTCAGAGTCTTCTCCTTTGTACCCAAATACTGTCCCCAAGGAAATCCAGCGTTTGCTGTTGAGACAAGGTGGGGAGGGAGCTCACCGAGTCGACTAGTGAGGGAAAGGTGTTGGTGGATGATATTTGCGGGAACCTGTTGCGGCAGGACGAGCCCGATGTGGTTGTGAGGCTGATGGTGGGATTTGGGGAGTGTGATCTCTCTGGTGAGGAAAGGTGCTGGTGATGAGATGAAATTGGTTATTGCTGCTGCTCGCTTAGGGAACCTCAGCCTTTATTCCTTGAATATTTTATTACTAGAATAGGCCACTTTAAAGCTTGCTGCATATACTGGTTGGTGACGTGGACCTGTCCCATTTCCTTGGGGACAGACTTTGGGTACACAGGAGAAGACCCCGAGCACGAGTTCAACCAGGATGGATGGTACGATTGAAGGGTTACGCGTGCGCTCAAGGATGCCTGCGGGAGTGGACCCGATAATTTAGCTACCGCTGCGTAGCTGTTCTCATTGTCGATTTAGCCAGAGGGCTTGTACCAGATCTCTATGTTTTATATATGTCATGTACTGAATCTTTTATCGTTGTATGGACGTGATATTCTGCTGAAATGAGTTCCGTACGAGATAGCTGCTATTCCTGGGACTATCTCAAGGGTACAGGGAGTCGGATTCTTGTCGCTGAGAATCCGGTTCGTTTCACAATATACGAATCTCTTTGACGAGGTGAACCAATAGATGTGTCATGATATTGAAGAAGGGCCTTAAGTCGAAAGAGTTATTGCAACAACTTGATGATAGAAGAAAGTCAGCCAGAACTAGCAAAGGATTCTCTGAAATACCTATTAGACATGCAACTAGTATGCTAGCGCTTTACTTTACTCGCATGTTAAACCTGCACTGCCTTTGTTAATATCCTGTTACCTTGCTACCTACTACTTACTTTATGGAATATGCTATGCTATGCATGTGTTTGGATGGTTGTGATTTGATCCTCTTGGCGTGAGTAGTAGGTAGCAAGGTAACAGGATATTAACAAAGGCAGTGCAGGTTTATCATGCGAGTAAAGTAAAGCGCTAGCATACTAGTTTGCATGTCTACTAGGTATTTCAGAAAATGGCTGGGCGTGAACCTGGGACTTGCTCTTGGACTTCGTTGAGGTAGTTGGGGTAGTAGACGCCCTCCTCTTGATTCTCCGGACCCCCTAGGATCGCAAAAATAAAATAAAGGCGGGAACTACTAGCAAAGAAACACCAAAGCGAAGAAGCAAGAAGACCCAAACAAAACCAAACTCTACACTAACGCGTAGATCATGATTTTAGAAAAATATAGAAACTGGTTTCATATTGTTCTGAGCTACGGTTGATTTATTATTAATTTTTGAAGTTTAAATCATTTTCTGAAAATAATAAATAATTCCGAAAAAGAAAAACAGCAGGCTGGGACACGTGGCAGCACCAGGGCGTGCCACGTCATAACTGCTGACGTCAGCATGACGTCATCAGTGGGGCCGGCTTTGCTGACGTCATCGTGGGCCCGGATGACGTCAGCGTTGACTTGGTCAACGTTGACCAGTCAACGGTCAATGGTCAGCGGGTCAGCGGGGTCAACTGGGCCCACTTGTCAGCCTAATCCTCTCTATGACGTGTGGGGCCGCGCTGTCAGCGCTGTTAGAAAAAGAAAAAGAAAAAAGGAGAAAGAGATGGCCGGGCTGGAACGGGCCGAAAGCGATGGCCGGAAGAGTTCAGGGTGGAAAGCTGGACTTGGAAGCGAACTTTAGGCCCACGAAGGCCTGGCTGCTGGCTGGAACGCGGTGGACGCAGTCCACCATGGACCGTGAGGTCGGTCCACGAGAGCCGGGTCTACGGGATCGATTTGCGGCCGCGGCTGGATCTTCTATGGCCGGCTGTGTGGCGACTCGGTGTAGTCAGAGATGTGGCCCTGCGCCCTGCTAGAGCGCAGCGGCGACTCGACGGCGATCAACGGAAAAGGGGCCGGCGAGGCTCGGGTTCAAGGGAAAAAGGACCGGCTGGGCTTCGCGAAGAGGTTAGGCAAGAGAACGGGGACCACGGGCCGGCGGAGCGGCTCCCCGACGAGGATGGGCGGCGGCGCGGCTCGGTTTTGACAACGACGGGCGGCGCACGGATTGGAAGGAGAGGCTCAAGGCTCGGCGCTGGCTCAGTTTCACGAAGGGGAACACGCGGGTGCGAGGCTTGCCTCACCCCCGGTATTGGCTCACGCGCGCGGGGGGGAAGCTCAAGGCTTGGCCGCGGCGCGACCATGGCGCCCGCACGCTCCGGGTATTCCCGGCGCGCGGCAACGACAAGGCGGCCAGGGACGGCTTGGGCGTCGGCGGTTTGCGGGATTCGCGGCGGCGGTGGGATCCTGCAGGAAAAACGCGGCTCGAAGGCCGGGACACAGAGGCTAGCGATGGCGGCGGCGGCAACGGCGGAACAGAGAGGGGAAGAACAGGGGAGGTCGTCGAGGGTGGCTCACCACGGGGCAAGTCGGGGTACGCTGCAGGTCGGAGAAGGTGTGCGGCAGCTTGGTGATGCTTGTGCTCCCACGGACGGCTCCTGCTTGGCCTCCTCCGGCGATTTCCACGGCGGCGGCGCTCCTGCTTTCGGCTCGGCGGCGAGGTCGCGCTCCGGCTCCTCCCCGCTGCTCCCTTGGCCCGCCTTCCTCTACTCCACACTCCTCTGCTCCCTCTCCTCCTCTACCTTTCTCGGGTTGCTGGCTGGGAAACCCCAACGGGGTGGCGGCGGCGCTTGGAGGGAAAAGAGGCCGGCGGGTGGTCTTTATAGATGTGTATAAGAGACAGCCTCGGGCGTCCAGCCCTTCGAGTTCGAAGAAGGAGAATATGTATATCTCAAAGTGTCACCGCTCAGAGGCACCAAGCGGTTCCATGTGAAAGGGAAGCTGCACCCCGGTTTGTGGGACCCTATAAGATACTCGACAAGGATAGGCAAGCTTGCCTACAAGCTAGAGTTGCCGGAAGACCTAGCTGGATCCACCCAGTGTTCCACGTGCGCAGTTGCGCAAGTGCTCGAAAGTGCCAGAGCATAAAGTCATGACAGAAGCATTGGATCTGCAAGACACATTGGAGTACTGGAATACCCAGAGAAGATTCTAGACAGAGCAGTTAAAGAGACAAGGAGCACATCCATTCCTTTTGCAAAGTTCGTGGAGTAACCACACAGAGAGAGAAGCAACTTGGAGAAAGAGTCAGTTCTAGAGAGAAGTACCCACCACTTGTTCAAGCCATAGGACCTAAATCTCGAGGACGAGATTCTCGTGAGGGGGGAAGACTGTAACATCCCGTAATTTCGTAGAATGTTGAATGCAAAAATCCGGGTTTCAAAATTTTTCGTGAATTGTTGTGCATGCAACAAACATATAAGATTGTTTCAATGTGCTCCCCTATATTCTTAGGCAAATTTAAATTATTAAAAATCAAATTGAAGTGTCAAGGACCAAATAGTGTGATTTGGAGTTAATTTGGTTTTGTTGGGTTTTGGTTGGTTTGAATTCAAATTTTAGATTTGAATTCAAACTCTAACTAGCCTAAACTAACTTCAAACCAGCTAACCTCCTTTGGGCCGAATCCGTTCCCCAAGTCTGATCCTGCTCCCTCAATTCTTTCCCAGAGTCGCAAACAACCCCTCTCCTTTCCCTCTCTTTCTCCAGCCCAGCGCCAAAGCCGGCCCAGCTGCGGCCCAAACTTCAGCCGCGTTTTCCCCTTTTTTTCTTCCCGTCGCTGACCAGTGGGTCCACGGCCACTGTACCCCTTTCTTCCTCCCTCCTTCTTTCCCACGCAGCGGCGCGAGGCAGAGCACCCGGCCAATCCGTCGTGGGAGCTTTGCGGCCCGTCCGATCCGCGCCACGTGGAAAGGGCACGGACGCCGAGCATCTCTGGGCGCTCGCTCTCGCCAAACCCTAGGGCTTCGCCCTATAAAGACCACCCGCCGGCCTCTGGGGCCCGCTCGTCAGAGAAAGAAAGGAGGAAGGGGTGCGGGGTGTTGCTGGGCCGAAAGGCCGGCTAGGCCGGTTCGGTTGGTTGGCTTCAAGGAAGAGATCAGGGGCTGGTTTCGGACTTTTGCGCGAGTTTTGGCCCACGAACAGGTAGACAGGTTTGACAATTAGTTTGGTTCAGTTAGAGTTTGAATTCAAATCTATAATTTGAATTCAAACCAACCAAAAACCCAACAAAGCCAAATTAACTCCAAATCACACTATTTGGTCCTTGACACTTCAATTTGATTTTTAAATAATTTAAATTTGCCTAAGAATATAGGGGGCACATTGAACACAATCTTATATGTTTGTTGGCATGCACAACAATTCACGAAAAATTTTGAAATTCCGGATTTTTGCATTCAACATTTTCGTACGAAATTACGGGATGTTACAGTCTTCCCCCCTCACGAGAATCTCGTCCTCGAGATTTAGGTCTTCTTATGGCTTGAACAAGTGTGGGTACTTCTCTCTGAGAACTGACTCTTTCTCCCAAGTTGCTTCTCTCTCTGTGTGGTTGCTCCACAGAACTTTGCAAAACGGAATGGATGTGCTCCTTGTCTCTTTAACTGCTCTGTCTAGAATCTTCTCTGGGTATTCCAAGTACTCCAATGTGTCTTGCAGATCCAATGCTTCTGTCATGACTTTATGCTCTGGCACTTTCGAGCACTTGCGCAACTGCGACACGTGGAACACTGGGTGAACTCCAGCTAGGTCTTCTGGAAGCTCTAGCTTGTAGGCTAGCTTGCCTATTCTTGTCAGTATCTTGTAGGGTCCCACAAATCGGGGTGCAAGCTTCCCTTTCACATGGAACCGCTTGGTGCCTCTTAGCGGTGACACTTTGAGATATACATATTCTCCTTCTTCGAACTCGAGGTCCCTTCTCCCTTTATCTGCATAGCTTTTCTGCCAGCTCTGGGCAATCTTCAAGTTCTCTCTGACCTTAGCTACATTCTCTTCTGCTTCCACAATTGAGTCAGGGCCAAAGAACGTTCTCTCTCCCACCTCTGACCACATCAGAGGTGTCCTGCACTTTCTTCCATACAAGGCTTCAAATGGGGACATTTTCAGACTTGCCTGGTAGCTGTTGTTGTAAGAGAATTCTGCGTATGACAAACTCTTTTCCCAGTCCTTGCTGTAGGTTAGCACACAAGCTCTTAGCAGATCTTCCAGTATCTGGTTCACTCTCTCGGTTTGACCATCGGTCTGTGGGTGAAAAGCTGTGATGTACCCCAAGGTTGTTCCTATGGCCTCATGCAGGCGTTTCCAGAACTGTGCAGTGAACTGTGGTCCTCGATCTGAGACTATGCTCCTTGGTGCTCCATGTAGCTTGAGAATGTTGTCTATGTAAAGCTCTGCTAGCTTATCCCCTGCATATTTGTCCTTTATTGGTATGAAATGGGCGACTTTTGTTAGTCGGTCCACTATCACCCAAATTGCGTTGTTTCCTTTCTGTGTGGTAGGTAATCCCACTATGAAGTCCATACTGATGTCTTCCCACTTCCACATTGGAATCTCTAGTGGTTTCAGCAATCCGGCTGGCCTTTGATGTTCTGCCTTGATTCTTCGGCAAGAGTCGCACTTGGCGACACACTCAGCTATGTCTTCTCTCATCTTCTTCCACCAGAAACGATCTTTTAGATCTTGGTACATCTTGGTGCATCCCGGGTGAATGGAATACTTGGAGTCGTGAGCTTCTGCAAGAATGGTCTTCCGGATACTTTCATCTTGCGGCACGCAAATGCGTTGCTTGAGCCATACTGTTCCTTGATCATCCACACGAAAGTCTGGGGCTACTCCACGTTGTATATCATGAATCACTTCCTGAATTTCCGGGCAGTTCTTCTGAGCATTCTTGATGCGTTCTTCCAAGTTGTACTTCACTCTCAATTCCTTTGGCTGGCCTTCTTCTACTACCTCGAGTCTGAGCATGTTCAGCTCTCTTATCAACTCCGGATGTCTCTCCTCCATCATCATGTTGTTGCAGTAGCTTTTACGGCTCAGGGCATCTGCAACTACGTTGGCTTTCCATGGATGGTAGTGTATCTCCAGGTCGTAGTCCTTGATCAGTTCCAACCACCTTCTCTGCCTCATGTTCAGCTCTGTCTGTGTGAAGAAGTACTTTAGACTCTTGTGATCAGTGTAGATATCACACTTGTTGCCAATCAAATAGTGCCTCTAGATCTTTAAGGCATGTACCACTGCCGCTAGTTCTAGGTTGTGGGTGGGATAGTTTTCTTCGTGCTTTCTCAACTGCCTTGAAGCATATGCAACCACTTTGCCTTCTTGCATGAGTACACATCCCAGACCCTGTCTTGAGGCATCACAATACACCACAAAGTCCTTCTGGATATCTGGCAGAGTCAACACTGGGGTTGTGGTAAGCTTATGTTTGAGCTCTTGGAAGCTTTCTTCACACTTGTCTGTCCACTTGAAGGGTACGTTGTTCTTGAGCAATTCTGTCATCGGCTTGGCAATCTTGGAGAAATTCTCAATGAATCTTCTGTAGTATCCTGCCAAACCCAAGAAACTTCGAATTTCTGTGACACTCCTCGGTTGTTTCCACTCGGAGACTTCCTCAATCTTCTCAGGGTCCACTGCTACGCCCTCGGCTGTCAGTACGTGGCCCAAGAAAGCAACTTTCTCTAACCAAAACTCGCACTTGCTGAACTTCCCAAAAAGTTTGTGCTGCCTCAGCTTCTCTAGCACTATTCGCAGGTGCTCCTCATGCTCTTCAGCTGTTTCTGAGTAGATCAAAATGTCATCGATGAACACCACCACAAACTTGTCCAGTTCTTCCATGAAGACTTTGTTCATCATGTTCATGAAGTATGCTGGGGCATTTGTCAGCCCAAAGGACACTACTGTGAACTTGTACTGCCCGTACCGAGTCATGAAAGCTGTCTTGGGAATATCTCCTTCCCTGATCTTCATCTGGTGGTACCCTGATCTCAGGTCTATCTTGCTGAAGTACTTTGCCTTCTTCAACTGGTCTAGCAAATCATCAATTCGAGGTAGTGAGTACTTGTTCTTGATAGTCACTGCGTTCAGAGATCGATAGTCTACGCACAAGCGCATAGAACCATCCTTTTTCTTCACGAACAGCACTGGCGATCCCCATGGGGACGCGCTGGGTCTGATCACTCCACTGTCCAACATCTCTTTCAATTGCTTCTTCAATTCTTCAAGTTCTTCCACAGACATTCTGTACGGTCTCTTGGCAATTGGCCCTGTGCCTGGTTGCAGCTCAATTATGAATTCCACGTCACGGTCAGGTGGTAGGCCTGGTAGTTCTTCTGGAAAAACATCTGGGTACTCACAGACTACGGGCACTTCCTCAATGGTCTTTTCCTTGATAGAAAACATGAACTTCCTCATGGCAGGTTTCCTGGATCCTTCTTTTGCTCTTTGCGGCTTGACTGTCACCTTCAGACCACTTGGGTGTGTCAACACTACTGACCTTGGCGAGCAACTGATCACTCCTCGATGTGCTATCAACCAATCCATGCCAAGGATCACATCAATGCCATCGGACTTTAGTACTGTCAGATCTGCAGTGAATCCTAGTCCTCCTAGTTCCATGCCAACCGCTGGGCATACTTGGTCGCATCTGAGCTCTCCTAGTGGTGAGGTAGTGACTATGGGTCTAGCTCTAGGCACTGCATGGAGTGACTGCTCTGTGGCAAACTTCGACGAGACATACGATCCTGTTGCACCAGAATCGAATAGTACCACAGCTTTAGTACCATTTACCATGAACTCTCCGAGTATCACGTCAGGAACATCCTCGACGTCTTTCTCAGTCATGTGGGTCAGTCGGCCTCTGATGGCGGTAGGCTGCTGCTTGTTCTGGCTGCCTGTTGTTGCTTTGGTAGGGGTCTGCTTGTTCTTCCTGTCTGGACACTCAAACGACTTGTGACCTGGTCTTCCGCACCCAAAGCAAACAAGAGGTGTTTTGCTGCCAACTTCTGGGGTGTCGTTCTGCTTCTGGTCTGAACCTTCCTGAGCAGGGTAGTTGCTGGTCTTTTTCTTGAGGCTGTTGTTGTCACCAGTCCTGTTCTTAGTGTTCAGGATTGCACTTCTGACCAATCCTATTCCTCCTTGGCTTTGGTTCTGCTGGAATCCCCTGCGGAGCATGTTGCTCTGGCCACTTCTTGGTTTCTGGCTCAACCTGAGGTTGTGCTGTTGCTCGGCTTTTCTCTTCTTGGCTCTCCAAGCGTCTTCTAAGTCAATTCTTTCCTTTTCTACTGCTATGGCTCTGTCAATCATCTCTCGAAGTGAGCGGTGACTGCTGGAAGCAAGTGCTATTCTAAGTCCTCTATGTAAGCCTCTCTGAAACCAGAATTGCTTCCTCTTCTCGGTGGTGAGTTCTTCAGGGGCGTACCTCGACATTTTAGCAAAGCGTCGAGCGTACTCTGCCACTGACATACTTCCTTGCTTCATGGTTCTGAACTCCATAGCTTTGTGGGCCATTGCTTGTTCAGGAATGTGGTATTCCTTGAACGCTTTGCAGAACTCCAGCCAAGTGATTTGTGCTGGGTTCTCGTGAGAGTCACAGTAGATCTCCCACCAAGCTTTAGCTGCTCCTTCAAGCTGGTGCGCCGCTAGGGCTACACATTCTTCATCACTGTAGTTTGTCAAGTCTAGCTTGGTCTCAATAGCTCTGAGCCAGTCATGAGCATCTAGTGGCTCATCAGAGTAGTCAAACGTGGGTGCCTTCAATCTGATGAATCTTTCAATCTTCTGCTGGAGGTCTTCTTCACGGTTACCCTGTTGGTTCTGATCTCTCTGAAGCTGTTGCATTGCCTGTGCCATCTGGGCATTGGCTAGTGTGATCTGCTGCATCAGCTGGGTCTGAACAGTCATCACTTCCGCTAGGTTGGCGGGTGGTGGCACTGGTGCCTCTAACACTGTTTGTTCTTCCACTCCTTCCATTTCTGTGGTCACTGTAGTGTTGTCCTCAGGTGCTGGTGTGCTTACTACACGACTTCTGCCTCTGCCTCGACTAGTATTTCGACCTGCTATAGCTGCCTCTTCTTGTTCAGCTTCCTTAGTACGGGCTAGCAGACGGCTCGACCTTCTGGTTGACATTTTCTGAAAGTCACGAGTCAGATAAGTGGTGGTCAGGTAGGGCTATAGGCACTCGTAATCTAATTGTAGGGGTTGCACACATAAAAACTTGAACACTAAACTACACTCAAGAGGAACAACAAGGAAACGGCAAGAACAGCCACAAGGACCGAGCACTCAATCAAAGCATTACACCTTAGACACTTGTGTTATCCCGGGGCCAACTCCTGGAACCTCGGAGATTAACACATCTAATCGGCTTAAAGATCGTGGCTGGTCCAGTGGTGGTCATGGTCTACATCTACCATGGCACGACGATAAGCACAAGACTTTCATCAGCCACTAGTTAGAGGGAAATTGTTAGTAGCAAGAGTTAGCAAGGTTAGATGAGTGATCAAAAGCACAAGGTGTGATAAGAAATAGTATAAGGGATTTCTTGTATAGTAATAGACTTAATTAGAGCTTCTGTCCTAATTCTCCGGTCTAGGGCTGCGTGCTACGGTCAAGTATGGCTCTGATACCAACTGAAACGGACCGGATTCTCGAAACTGAGAATCCGACTCCCTGTACCATTGTGATAGTCCCAGAATCAATAGCTATCACGTACATAACTCATTTCAGTAGAATATCACATCCATACATTCATTAAGGTCCTCAAACATGTTATAGATACATAGCGGTAAGGTACAAGCCCACTGGGCTAAACGACAAAAGGGAAACACTACGCAGCGGATAGCTATAAGCTTCTGGTGCTTCAGGCCTTCACCTCCACAGGCATCCTTGAGCGCAGCACACAACCCTCTCACCATCGTCCTTCTTGTTAGATCTTGTACTCAGAGTCTTCTCCTGTGTACCCAAATACTGTCCGCAAGGAAATGGGACAGGTCCACGTCACCAACCAATATATGCAGCAAGCTTTAAAGTGGCCTATTCTAGTAATAAAATATTCAAGGAATATAAGCTGAGGGTTTTCCTATGCGAGCAGCAGCAATAACCCAAGTTCATCTCATCACCAACTCCTATCCTCACCAGAGAGATCACACTCCCCAAATCCCACCATCAGCCTCACAACCACATCGGGCTCGTCCTGCCACCACAGGTTCCCGCAATAAGCATCCGCCAACTCCTTTCACTCACTAGTCGACTCGGTGAGCTCCCTCCCCACCTTGTCTCAACAGCCTCAGCTGGTCCAACCTCTCATAACCCAAAACAAGGATGAGGTAAGAAAGCAGAATCACATGCTAATCTCCGTCGATCCAGATGCGGTCGTCCATAACCGTGGACACGGCTATACGTATAGTTTACACTCTACAGAGGTGGCACTTTCAATATCTCAGGTTGCAAA
>OAMR01000499.1:628615-665025 GCA_900205405.1 Echinochloa crus-galli | reverse complement strand
AAAGATTCGTCTCGTCGTGTACATCAAAACTATATAATTAGTTTTTTTTATTTACCTACTGGAAATGCATTGTACTGGAAATATTAGAAATATATATGGTTCATATGTATTGAAAATATTAGAAATTAATTTATAGGAAATGCATTGTATTGGAAATATTAGAAAAATGGTATATTGGAAATGTTCCATATTGCAATTCTATTAGAAACATACATGCTTCATATGTATTGAAAAATGTTGCAAATGTATATTGCAAATATTTATTTGTTGAAAATTTAAATGTATATGCATGTTTATTTATTAGAAATATTATAAATTTATTTTATCGGAAATGCATTGTATTGGAAATATTAGAAAAATGGTATATTGGAAATGTTCTATATTGCAGTTCTATTAGAAATATACAATCTTCATATGTATTGAAAATATTAGAAATTTATTTGCTTCATTTGTATTGAAAATATTAGGAAATATTAGAAATTAATTTATTGGAAATGCATTGTATTGGAAATTTAGAAATTAACTATTGGAAATGCATTGTATTGGAAATATTAAAAAAATGGTATATTGGAAATGTTCTATATTG
Source organism: Echinochloa crus-galli (assembly GCA_900205405.1). Lineage (NCBI taxonomy): Eukaryota > Viridiplantae > Streptophyta > Magnoliopsida > Poales > Poaceae > Echinochloa > Echinochloa crus-galli. The sequence continues at coordinate 664,439 of OAMR01000499.1, read as the reverse complement.
CAATTCTATTAGAAATATACATGCTTCATATGTATTGAAAAATGTTGCAAATGTATATTGCAAATATTTATTTGTTGAAAATGTAAATGTAAATATTAGAAATTTATTTTATTGGAAATGCATTGTATTCAAATATTTACATTGAAATGTATATTGGAAATGTTATATGTGTGTATATTGTATATTGGAAATGTTATATCCTTCGCGAAACCGAACCCCAAACGATCGAAGCACGTCGCGTCACGCCCGACCTCTTAGCGAACCTCGTCGCGTCACGCTCGACCCCTTAGCGAACCACGTCGCGTCACGCCTGACCCCTTAGCGAACCACGTCGCGTCACGCCCGACCCCTTAGCGAACCACGTCGTGTCACGCCCGAACCCTCAACCCCTTAGCGAATCCGTTCGCTATGCAATAACCCCTATGCGAATAGGTTGCTTATCAATTTTTTTATTCTATAGATGGCTTACAACAACAAGCCTGTCCCACCCATGCAAGAGGACAACAACATGTTCTTTGCGACTCAACTTTTAATATTGTGACCCAACCCCTAAGCATGGATGAAGTGTTGAGGGCCATTCGACCGGAGGATAATGTTGAAGGGGCCGACAATGTTGCGAGGGCCGGAACAATGTCCAGGGCGAACGTGTCCATGGCAGCAATGTTGAAGGGGCCGACAATGTCCAGGGCGAACGTGTCCACTAGAAATGATATTGATGAATCCTGAGGAAACATATGGAAACCTATACAAATATATTAAGAAACAAAATTACTGCGACTCCATACTAATCCCGTACAACATCGAGTGCTGAGAAGTATAAGAAGATCACCAATGACGAGTGGGAAGCATTCATTGAGTACAAAACCTCCGAAGAGGGTGCAACGGCTAGCGCTAGAAACGCTGGAAACGCCGCAAATAAGAAGTACTCTCATAAGATGGGTTCGGGAGGTTACAAGGCAAGCATCGCTAAATGGGAGAAGATGGAAGTAGATCTATATGCTAGAGGCATCACTCCAGCGACACATGACTGGCCCACAAGGACCAAGCATTGGTACTATGGTCATGGAGGCACCCTAAGCCCAATCGACGGCTCCTTAGTTTTTCTCGACGACCTGCGAGAACTAGCTCAGCGTCTCCTCGATATCCTCAGGGCATCTGAGAGGGGAGAATTTGTTGCTGATAGAGACAGAGATGAGCTAACCTATGCCTTAGGGAACAAGGAGCATCCTGGACGAATGCGGGGCGTAGGCACAAGTATCTCATGGAAGAAAGGTCTCCAAGAGCACGCCGCCACCTATAGGAGCCGTTCGAGGAAGAAGGCCGAATATGAGCAGAGGGTGAGGGACCTAGAGCAAACGGTTGCCGCCCAAGGCTCAAAGCTCCAAGAAATGGAGTCAGAGATGGAACAGCGGATGAAGGTAGCATGGCTGCAGATACAACAAGCCACGGGCGGGACCGGTTCCACAGAGCATGCACCTCTACAACAAGCCACGGGCGGGACCGGTTCCACAGAGCATGCACCTCTCCAAGATGCCAATGATGTGGCCCTTATTAGCTCTCCACCACAATATCAAAGCAGTCATGCTTCCACACAGGCCGCCGAACTGGTCCGTTACCCTGTGGATGAAATAGCTCAACGGACTGCGTGCGAGCTTGTCGTCAGGCAGAAGAACGTAACTGTGCTGGTACGTATGCGACCTTAGTTCGTACTGCATACATTTCACCGTAAATACCATTCATTTACCAACTTTGTTTGTGAGATTTGTAAATTATAGATGTTCAGGCTGAAGGAAGAGTCCCTGGAGCTAGAAAGAATTGACGCAATTGCAGAACAGCTCGTCGGATGGATCTGGGACGAGGTCGTCAATCCCCGAGGAGAATACTTCTCGCCAGTACTGGAGGACGTGCCGGACAGTGCAACAAGATAGTCGTCAATCTTAATTAAGTAGAAAATACAGTTTAAATATATATAACTCGAGTTGAGATGCATGAATATCTACTTTTGTAATATATATGTCTTCTATTTTGATGAAATGTCAGCTAGTATGAATATAGAGTCGGCCGAATACGCATTAGAATACACGTATTAGAATATATAAGCTGTGGTGGTACGTATGCGACCTTAGTTCGTACTGCATACATTTCACCATAAATATCATTCATTTACTAACTTTCTTTGTGACTACTAACTTATCAGGTCGCATACGGTATGACCAAACGTGTGGAAGAAGGGCAAAAATGGCATTGCAATGACATTCCACATGGTTACGTAACGGTTGAGGTGGAGCAAATCGTTGCCAAGTGGGAAGACTTGGACCTTGACATCCCTGGAGGTGACGGGGAAACAAAACTCGGTCAGTGTTCTCACTGCATCATTCTATGGAGCAAGGCAGACGTCATCATACCCAGTACACCTGCGGCTACCAACAAGGCTCCGTCACCTTCCCCGTCTCCAAGAGATCCACAGGATCATGATGATTCTCCGGGAGCTCCTCCCCCATCTCCTCCGCCGCGAAGGTCTCCGTCCCCTCCGCCGAAGAGGCAGCGCCGCACTAAAGCCTCTGCCCCAACTCCACAAGGGAAGAAGGTGCGGAAAGCCAGAGAGAAGCCCGCACCAGAGAAAAGAGCGAGTGAGAAGACTCTAGAAGAGCTCGATGCCTCGGTGAAAGCAGACACAAAGAGGCAAATGGACCTGTGGAGGAAAAAATCGGAGCCGGAGCCGAAGCTTGATCCCACTGTCGTCAAGTCATTCCTCGGTAATTTGAGCAAGGGTGAACAGAAGGAAGTACTAATAACAGACTATGACCGCTCAATACTGAAATCTCGCCGGAAGCGGAAGGCTGCAGATAAGGAGGCGGGCCCATCTAATAAGGTTCCTCAGCTCGGGAAGCAACCTCGGCGGCCCTTGGCTCCATTGCCATCTCCGCACGAGCTACAGCTCCAACAATTTGAGGCCGAGACTGGACTATCCAGAGCACAACTCCTGGGGGAAGAAGAAGTCCATGTAGGCACAATGTTCAAGTGGCTGTTTAAGCTTGGCGAGCCTACGGTCCCTCCTGAAATGGAGAGCAAGCTACAGACGAAGATGCACCGATTCCATGACTGGTACTTGGAAGAATCAAGAAGGAATAAATGACGCATGATCAAAGTAGGCGTGAAGGACCAGGATTTCTACAATGGCGAAGGGGTACCCCTTTAGCACCGGGTTGAATAACCGGTGCTAGCTGTACCACCGCGACGCCATGGACGTGGATTTGATCACATGTTGGACACTGTAAGTACTTTGTTGTTGCTTATAATTCACAGTTTGAAAACATTAATTCCAATCTATGCTGACGCGGGCTTTATTTATTGCTTAACATATGCAGAATGGAGATTCAAAAATGTCTGAGAGCCAATATATATGACGTTGGTTTCGTGGATCCTCGAAGGATAAGTGAAGCAATGATACTACATAATCCTGAGGAAACATATGGAAACCTATACAGGTATATTAAGAAACAAAATTACTGCGACTCCATACTAATCCCGTACAACATCGAGTGAGTACATACACAGGCTTCTTCTTCTTATACTGTCTGTGTACTAATTCATTTCTGATTATAATGTATACATGTACACAGATTCCACTGGCTCCTACTGATATTGTGCCCTGACCGGGGTGTCGTCAACTTCTTTGATTCGTTGCACACTCCAAAATGGAAAGTACAGAACATCATTGACATGATGACAAGGTGATGTATATTTTCCCCTAATTAATTCACCCCTTACACTCGCAATGACTTAACTCAATTTTTTGGTTCGTAGGGCGTGGGTTCAGTTTCGTAAAGAACACCCTGGTATTGAACATGAAACACTGAAATGGAACATTGCCTTTCCAGTAAGCAAGTAATTTGTACATGTAGACCTCGGCTAATATATTATATGAATTTTACTTAATTTCTTTTGGTCGACAGTGTGCCAAACAGGGGCCGGGAAATAATTTATGTGCATACTATGTTTGCGATTTCATGTGGAATTGGGGACATAAAAAGCTTACACAACACGATATTATGGTACGTAATAATAAACACATTTCCATTATTATTAAGTGCACAATTATTGTCTCCAACTCGGCGGATTAAATATCTACTCAAGTTCGATGTATATTTTGTAATATATATGTCTTATATTTGTAATATATACGACTTCTATTTGATATACAGTTAATATGAATATAGAGTCGGCCGAATACGCATTAGAATACACGTATTAGAATATATGCGTATATACACGTATATAAACGTGCATGCATGGCTACTGAAAAAAGCAAAAAAAAAAGAAATCCGGGTCTTTAGCACCGGTTGAAGACAACAACCGGTGCAAAAAGCCCTGCCAGACCCGCTGTAGTGGCAGGCCCTTTAGCACCGGTTGTTGTTTGCAACCGGTACTAAAGGGACCCTTAGCACCGGTTATTCCACCCGGTGCTAAAGGGCTCCCCCTTTAGCCTCGGATAATTGGCACCGGGTGGGAAACCGGTGCTAAAGGGATTTCCCACCCGGTGCCAATCTCGAGTATTCTGGTAGTGCTCATTCGCTAGCTATTTTTAGCTAGCCTACCTCACTAGCCATCTTTAGCCATCTTTACAGAATCTGTTGGAGTACCCTATTGGATTAGATGACTTTCTGTTTTTACAAAGGGGTAATAATCTTATATTTAGCTAACACAATACAGAGTCTCTTATAGATACTCCAAAACAGTGGCACTGAGGGGATGTATATATTTTCAGTGACACCTAAGGGATGGGTTATATTTTTATTTATGGCACACAAGGAATTCTCTCTTTGAATTTCACTTTCTATGTTACTGATGCAGATGTCGTCTACTCTTCTTTCGGAAAATTTAGGATGTAGTTAGAATTCTCTGTATGACCTTTTTGCAATTGTTGTATTTAGCTGCTTGCTTATGAACACTTCTGTTGCAGCAAGTTCAATGTATGCTAATTTTGACTGTAAAGTTGTCTCCTCTGAATTTTGGATATTCTATCTGTCATGTCATGCCTAGGACTTCTTTACATATCCTTGCTCATTAGGTTCAATAGGTTTTATGATAACTCATTCTTATCTGCTAACTTAGACCTTCAAGTCGCATCATCCTAATTGATTGACACACATTATGCAGTGATAGGACAGCAGGAGAGCAAATACAAAACCATAGCACACTGTTTAATTAGCTAAAGTTTCTTTTAGAATTACAAAACCTTCCTTATTTTATCAGCACAGATGCAAATAACAAATCAACCAGTGTGGTCTAATATTTAATTCTCTGCAGATTTGTTTCAATTATGCTTGTTTGATGTTACGGTTATATTGTTTGTTGATCTGCCTATAATTTACGTTACTTTTGCACTTTTGTTACCAGTTATTTTATGTTTTTTTGTAATTCATACTTACTGCCTTGAGTGATTTCAAACAATAGAAAGCTTTTGTTTATTGATTGTCTCATCCAGACTTTTCTTTGTCGCATGCCCTTCTGCTCTTCTTCCTACAAGGTGTTGTTGCTTTCCACTCAGCAGGATGGTTTCCTTTGAGACGAATGATATGAAAAGTATGGACACCATTCTTCGTATCATCTGAAATTTCAATTTTGATCCCCTTCACCCCTTGTATTCTCTGAAAAAGCAATAAAATTGTGCACCCACCAGCATTTGCATAATTCATTCCTACCATTTTAGTGTGGCATTTTCTTTATTTGCACAAATTAAGATTTTCTAATATTGCTGCTTGGTAGTGACATTGACCAGACTTATTGAACTTTATAGTTAACAGTGTTTGTATAAAATCTTTCGACATGCATTTCACGCAGTGTAGTTTTTTCTGCTCCAAATCTCCATGCTTAATGTGCCCTTGCGGTGATTGAAATTGTTATTTTACTGTTTCTCAAATGATATATTAATTCTGCTGGTAATTCATCATACATTAGGATTTAATGATCTATGCTTTTTTGGTTCCTTCTTTCTATCCTTCAGTGAACACCAGAAATTAAAAAAACCCGAGAATGAAATGAAAAAAATGATTTCTTTCTTTGCAAATACCATAGCCTACAAGACACAACCTGAATAATTCATGATTAATATTTGTTCATGCTTTCATGGCTTTTGGCTGTCATTAATTTTCCATTATAATTGATAATATCTTCTCTTGCTATGAAAAGGCTTTGCTACTTCGCCTTGCTGTTTTTTTTTGTTGGTGTGTGTGTGTATGAACCTACCTTTAAATCTGAAGTGCAACATTAGATGGTTTATTCTAGACAAAAGCATCAAATTATATTATCCTGGTATTTTATTGGTTATATGAACCCTGAACATGTACCATAATATACTTTGACCTCCATATACGATAGTTATACTTTGATGTGTTTCATTGTAATATCATTGCTAAAGAATAAGGTCAAGAGAAAATAAATATATTTTTATACTTTGACATTTATATCAATGTAGTCATTGAATGTGTATAATTGTCTGGAACTTGGATTGTTCGTTTATTCTTATTTGCTGTGCTGCACTGTCATTCTACCCACTGCTGACCGTGATTCCCATCTTTCAGAAATTGGGATTGGCCTGACAGGCTTTGGGGTGTTCTTTTCATTTCTGGGAATAATTTTCTTTTTTGGTAAGGGGCTGATTGCAATTGGCAATGTAAGTTTTTGTAATTTATCTGCTGTTATTTAGGTCCTAAGCAATTGAATTGTTTATACTTGTGGAACATTTCAGATTCTCTTCCAGTCAGGTTTGGGTTTGACTATTGGACTGAAATCAACCTTGCAATTATTTGCTAAGCCTAAGAACTACAAGGTTTGCAAAAATTCTAATTATTTTATAAGTAGCCTTCATAAAAATTTGTTATATCCTGATCTGTAATTAACAGGGTACCATTGCATTTGGTGCTAGCTTCTTCATTGTCCTCATCGGATGGCCCTTTTTTGGCATGATTCTAGAGGCATATGGTTTCACTGTACTATTCAGGTCCGTTTTCTCATCGTTCCTCCACTGATCTTCTCGTTGTCTTATAATGAAACAACGTAGTAAATTGCTTTCTTCCGGACATCCTCAGCTATAAGTACTTATTTCTTGACTATAAATCCAACATTTAGGTTTCATTGTTTTAATGATACTGTACCGGATGGGATTCTGGCCAACTCTTGTGGTATTCTTGCAAAGGATTCCTATCATTGGTTGGGTATTTCAGCAACCATCTGTTACATCAGTAAGGAGTTCACAACATCCCAACATCCATTGTCCCTAGAAACTTTGCTTATGCTTATTCTTGTTGGATTAATTGGGCCATTGGCCCATTTTAGTCTCAATTAATCAAAAGAAATTAAAGGTCCACTAATAAATGCTAGGGGTCTAAATCCCGGATTGAGAGTCAACGGGAATCCTAACTAACGTAAATGGTGGACCAAATATGGACCGCTTGTGAAGTTGGTAAAAGGAGAAGGGCGTGCCACGCGCGCGCGCTCTCTCTCGCCTCGCCGTGGCCGAGCCGAGCCGCTCTGCGTGACCGTTTTTGCCAGTCAAGTCTAACGTTACAGCCTTCATGAGTGACTAGTAACTGACAGACGTTACTGATTGCCTCATGAGTGACTAGTAACTGATAGCCGTTATTGATTAGGGAATCAAGGCTGGTAAAGATTGTCCAGGTGCATCCCCCCTTCTTCCCCTGAGCGCCTATATAAGGAGGACCCTCCTCCATGGGCAAACACACCCGAAAGCTCATCTCTGGTACTCCTTTTCAGGAGACCACTCTCTTCTCCCTGTTGTTTGCTGCTCTCTCGCATTCCCAACGCAAGCTTTGCACGCACTCTGCTTGCGTGAGCAGTTGCCTCCGAACCCCGTCCGCCTGGTGATCCTGCTCGGGATAGGCGGGCGATAATGTTTTTGGGGAGCGTACTCGTACGCGCCTGCTCGCTGCTGTGAACGACTACTTCGTCCACTTCCCGGCGGCCATCTCCAGCAACCCGTACGACTACGTCCCCGCGTCTCCAAGCTGAACGACTACGTCCTCTTCATCACGCGAACGACTACATCCCGGAGGCCGTTCGTGGGACTCCACTGCATCACCTCGCCACTGCTTCGAATCTGATCGACTACTTCAAGTAGGCTAGTCAGAATGATGACTGGTAACGGCGATTCCAGTGCCTCCGGTTCTGGCTCCGCCCCTGGGTACACACTCAACTTTCTCTGGTTTTGCTTGCTGTTCTTGTTTCATATGAGAATTAACTTGAACACTAGCACATGCCTTTTTCTCACTGGATCACTCACAATTGTCATGAATTTATTGATTATTTCTGGAATTAAAATGTACCGAAAATTTTCTAGATTTCTAACAATCCAAAAACCTTAGGTTACTAATAGGCTTTTGGTAACTGGTTTTGCTCCATCAATCAAACCAAATGTATTTGATGGCTCGAATTACAAACGCTGGCGGTAGAGACTTACGCTGTGGTTGACAGTGATGAACATCATGCATGTCGCACAGGGAAAGCCCGAACAGCTCTCTCCAAAGGAGGAGAGGGCTTTCGAGGCGTCTGATAACCTGTTTCGTGGCGCCATCGTGAGTGTTCTCGCTGAAAGCCTTGTGGACACGTACCTCTTGCTGCCAAGTGGCAAAGAAATTTGGGATGCGCTTGAGGCTAAGTTTGGGGTGGCTGCAGGTATTATCTCTATGTTACCACCTTCTTGGAAGGACTTTGCAACCTCTCTGAGACACAATAGACAGGAGTTTACTGTTGCCGATCTCATCGGCACTCTTGATGTTGAAGAGAAGGCGAGGGCAAAGGACCAATGTGGTAAAAGGATTGTTGGGTCTTCTAGTGCCAATATGGTGCAAAAGAATAACAACAATGCCAAGTTGCCACCTTTTTGGAAGGATTTTGCGACCTCTCTGAAACACAAGAGACAGGAGTTCACTAATGTTGATCTCATCGGCACTCTTGATGTGGAAGAGAAGGCGAGGGTAAAAGACCAACGTGGTAAAGGGATTGCTGGATCTTCTAGTGCCAACTTGGTGCAAAAGAAGAACTTCAATGCATCCAACAAGAAGAAGAACAAGCCGCATCAGAACCAAACAAAGGCTAAGCAGACGGCTCAGTTCAAACCAAAGAGGCCGCCAACTGGGAAGTGCTACTGCTGTGGTAGCACCGAACACTTTGCTGCAAAGTGTCCGGATCGCAAGGATAAGAAAGATGGCAACAGTGCCAACATGGTTGTTAGTGAGACTGGTGGAACGTCGGGGTACGGTAATCTTTTACCTACAGTTCTTTCAGTATGTCATTCATCTGATTGGTGGATTGACACTGGTGCTAATATTCATGTTTGTGCTGATATTTCCTTGTTTTCTTCTTACCAGGCAGGCGGGACTTCCTCCTTGTTGATGGGGAACGGATCGCATGCGCGTGTTCTTGGTGCTGGTTTGGTCGATCTGAAGCTTACTTCGGGAAAGACCGTTCGACTGAAGAACGTGCAGCATGTCCCCACCATCAAGAAGAACTTAGTCATTGGATCTCTTCTGTGTAGAGACAGGTTTAAATTAGTCTTTGAATCCAATAAATGTGTAATTTCTAAGTTTGGAAGTTTTATTGGAAAGGGCTATGATAGCGGAGGTTTGTTCCGCTTTTCTTTGTCAGATGATTGTAATAAAGTTGTGAACCATGTTTCAAATGTTAATGATGAGTCTAATGTTTGGCATTCGCGACTTTGTCATGTTAACTTTGGTTGTATGATGCGTCTTGCAAACCTGAGCTTAATTCCGAAATTCACCTTAGTCAAAAATTCTAAGTGTCATGTGTGTGTTGAATCAAAACAACCTCGTAAGCCTCACTTTGCGGCTGGGGCGAGAGACTTGGCACCTCTAGAATTAATTCATTCCGATCTGTGCGAAATGAATGGCGTGTTGACGAAAGGTGGTAAAAAGTATTTCATGACTCTAATAGATGATTGCACAAGATTTTGCTATATTTATTTGCTAAAGTCTAAAGATGATGCATTGCAGTATTTTAAAGTCTATAAATCTGAGGTAGAAAACCAACTTGAGAGAAAGATCAAAAAAGTTAGGTCTGATCGTGGTGGAGAGTATTTTTCTAATGTTTTCACCGCGTTCTGTGAGGAACATGGAATAATTCATGAGAGGACGCCTCCCTATTCACCTCAGTCAAACGGGGTAGGAAAGAACCGCACTCTAACTGATTTGGTTAAGGCCATGTTAGACACAGCGGGACTTTCCAAGGAATGGTGGGATGAGGCTATATTGACTGCATGTCATGTCCTGAATCGTGTTCCTATGAAGAACAAAGAGATAACACCATTCGAGGAGTGGGAAAAGAAAAAGCTAACTCTCTCATATTTACGGACTTGGGGATGCTTGGCCAAAGTGAATGTGCCTATAACCAAGAAACATAAGTTAGGACCTAAAACTGTAGACTGTGTCTTTCTTGGTTATGCTTTCCACAGTGTGGGTTATAGATTACACTCCACACAGCCAACAAAAAGCTAGTGTGTTAGTGTAAGCTGGAAAAGTAGAAAAGAGAAAAAAAATGTGGTTATTTGTTTTTTTCTGTTTTGTCCTTGTTTGCACTTTGCAGCTGAGCTGAATGTGTTTATTTGGTATGTCTTCTTTGTCTGGCATATAAAAAAATCATATGAGAATGAATCATAGCTATTCATAGCAACAGCAAATCCCATGTGACTGAAGCCGATCACTAAAATGGGACAAGATGATGTCAGAACAGGGAACAGGAACAAGGCCTTCAACTCTTCTCAATTTGTTGTAATAATCACTTTTGTTTAATGGAATCGATCCGTCGTTTCCCTTTTGTTCCCGTGTCTTTGCTAGTTTTATTTCTTCCTCATTCTTTCAGAAAGAAAAAGAAATATATTAAAACGGTAGGTTTTATAAGATTCAGATGAATGTGTATGCAAACTAAACACAAATTTTAACGGACAACTGGACAAGCATACGTAAGGCTTTCTTTTGGTGTAAATAGATCTTGAGTCGTTTCGGTTATAATGACTGCAAGCCAGCTCCAACACTTTATGATGCTAGTAAAGTGTTGCGGAAAAACAAGAGAATAATGAGAGATCAGCTGAGATACTCCCAGATCATTGGTTCACTGATGTACCTAGCCAGCGCTACTAGACCCGACATCGCGTATGCTGTGAGCAAACTGAGTCGGTTTGTGTCTAACCCGGGAGAGGCTCATTGGGAAGCTCTCGAACGGGTGATGCATTTCCTAAAAGGTACTGTGGACTACGGGATTCACTATACCGGGTACCCTAGGGTACTAGAGGGTTACAATGATTCAAATTAGATATCTGATGCAGATGAGATTAAAGCCACAAGTGGATATGTGTTTACACTTGGAGGTGGCACTGTCTCCTGGAAGTCTTGCAAGCAAGACCATCTTAACGAGGTCTACTATGGAGGCAAAACTCACTACATTAGACACCGCCACTGTTGAGGCCGAATGGCTTCGTGAACTCCTTATGGATTTGCCGGTAGTTTAAAAACTGATACCGGCTATCCTCATGAACTGTGATAATCAAACGGTGATTGTCAAGGTGAACAGTTCAAAGGACAACATGAAGTCATCTAGGCATGTAAAGAGGCTTTAGACTACATCCAAACGGCTAAGAACCTGGCAGATCAATTCACAAAGGGTCTTTCACGTAACATGATAGATAATGCATCCAGGGAATTGGGCTTGAGACCCATAAATGTTACTCAGTAGTGGTAACCTGTCTTATGTGATCGGAGATCCCGTGAATCAGGATGGTGAAACAAGCTACTGTTTAACTGAGAGAAGAGAACCTTTGTAAAAAAAGGCTCATTCCGATAGAGGTGCATTTCTCTTCTAAATCTGTATGGCAGGTTGGTGAAAACCTTAATGTGATCCAAGTGGCTCAATGAGGAGCAAAGATGTTGGCCTATAGAACATCTTAAAGGATTACACCTATACGGGTCCGATTGCTAGTCACAATCTATGAGATAGGGTGATCTCTAGATACCCATGAAAGGCATGGAGTATGACTTATACGCTCCAACCCGAGGGGATGCATACAGCAGCCTAGTGGGGCTCTAGTCAAGCTTGTTTGCACGAAACTGCCAATTCAAGGCACAGTCCATTGGTCAGTTGTGAATGAGTGTAGCTTTTGCCTCAGGTGGAAGTTCAACTTAATAGTCTCCACCATGAAGCCGGTATATCAAAACAACATTTGAGTCGAGGGCGTTTGTTGTGAACCTAGAAATTCTTGGTGGGGATTGTTGGATTAATTGGGCCATTGGCCCATTTTAGTCTCAATTAATCAAAAGAAATTAAAGCTCCACTAATAAATTCTAGGATACACATCTAGATGTGTATAAAAGACAGGTGATGATGACCGTTTTTGCCAGTCAAGTCTAACGTTACAGCCTTCATGAGTGACTAGTAACTGACAGACGTTACTGATTGCCTCATGAGTGACTACTAACCGATAGCCGTTACTGATTAGGGAATCAAGGCTGGTAAAGATTGTCCAGGTGCATCCCCCTTCTTCCCCTGAGCGCCTATATAAGGAGGACCCTCCTCCATGTGCAAACACACCCGAAAGCTCCTCTCTGGTACTCCTTTTCAGGAGACCACTCTCTTCTCCCTGTTGTTTGCTGCTCTCTCGCATTCCCAACGCAAGCTTTGCGCGCACTCTGCTTGCGTGAGCAGTTGCCTCCGAACCCCGTCCTCCTGGTGATCCTGCTCGGTATAGGCGGGCGATAAGGTTTTTGGGGAGCGTACTCGTACGCGCCTGCTCGCTGCTGTGAACGACTACTTCGTCCACTTCCCGGCGGCCATCTCCAGCAACCCGTACGACTACGTCCCCGCGTCTCCAAGCTGAACGACTACGTCCTCTTCATCACGCGAACGACTACATCCCGGAGGCCGTTAGAGGGACTCCACTGCATCACCTCGCCACTGCTTCGAATCTGATCGACTACTTCAAGCAGGCTAGTCAGAATGATGACTGGTAATGGCGATTCCAGTGCCTCCGGTTCTGGCTCCGCCCCTGGGTACACACTCAACTTTCTCTGGTTTTGCTTGCTATTCTTGTTTCATATGAGAATTAACTTGAACACTAGCACATGCCTTGTTCTCACTGGATCACTCACAATTGTCATGAATTTGTTGATTATTTCTGGAATTAAAATGTACCAAAAATTGCCTAGATTTCTAAGAATTCTAACAGCTAAAATTTTTATTTTGTAGTTCCTTGACCGTTACAGGGGAAAAAGAGTTCCTGTGTAGTCTCTTCTGAGCCTTATTCTGATGCTGTAACATAGGGTTTTCTGATGATGAATGATCTTGTAACATGTCTGCCGACTTTCAGCCCTAACTGTTTTAGTTGCAAACGTTGCTGAATGTACAGGAGGCATAGATGTTCTCTTTGAACTCACCTCCCCACATTTTGTGGATGCCTTCCCATGGGAAATAGGGTGACCCAATCTTCCGTTAGGTGGAGGATAATTTGTTTTAGCTGGAGTGCAACACACCGATCCGACTTCAAGTCAGCAAACTCAAACCCTGAAATCTTGGCGCCACAACTCATCTGGTTATCAACTGTGTCACAACTTCACAACCCGGTTGACCTCGCCGAGAAGGCTAATCCCTGCCTGCGAAACGAAGAACACAAGCAAGAACTCGAAAGAACGCAGCTCTCAATATGAAGTGAAACCGCAGTCTGCAGATGATTGACTAAGCATAAAAGTTGGGGTTCTACAAACCGATAACGGCGAAATTGTTCTTGATATATTAATCTATCCAAAATCCAAACTCTAATGTGGCATCGGCTACTGATTATATGAGGGTTGGGGTGTGCATAACCCCCTAACGGTAAACCTGTCTCTGAATACCACTTGATGGGAACTAGGGTGGCCCGATCTCCCGTCAGGTGAAGGATAACTCGTTTTTGGCGGAGTGCAACACACTGATCCGGCTTCAAGTCAACAAACTCGAACCCGCAATCTTAGCACCACAACTCCTCTGGTTATCAATCGTGTCACAACCTGGTTGACCTCGACAAGAAGGCTAATCCTTGCCAGCAAAACGAAGAGCACAACCAAAAACTCGAAAGAACGCAACTCTTAATATGAAGTGACACTGCAGATGACTTATTAAGCACAAAAGTTGGGGTTCTACGAATCGATAATGGTGAAACTGTTCTCAACAGATTAATCTAAACAAACGCCAAACCCTAATGTGGCGGTGGCTAATGATTATATATATAAGGGTTGGGGCGTGCATAACCCCTAACCACATCCATAATGGACCCAACACGATACATGGGCCAACAACCCAAAAGATGGCGGCGCAGCACCCTGGCAGGTTCTGTACGTCCACTTGTTTCGATGTTCCTGAGGACTCACAAGGAATTTTGAGGTGGGATCGGTTCTATTGGAAGCTCCTTGAAATTATCTTTCCATCCATATAAAGAACGTCGCAGTCGGCCTCCGTATGCGACCTAAGCGTGCAATTTACTTTGGGCTGCTCTTGGACTCCGAGGTGGACTCGAACTTAAGTTTTTTTGGCCTCCACCTTGGGGACTCGAATTGAATTAGCCTCGGGCCTTCTTCTTGACTAGGAAAACCTTGTTGATCTCCCCTTTGTCCACCCTATGCACCACTCATAGATATATGCATGTGTGTCATGTCCTCGTCACTTTCCATAGTACAACATAAATCTCTTCCCTGTGTAATGTAAGAATCAAGATTTAGAACCCGTCTTGTCGAAGCACAAATGACATGCTTCTATTCTTTTATAATTCAATCTTAGTTGGAAAAAGTCTATATCACCCCCTCACCTATGAGGGTTGGACTACATAACCCCCCAATCAATGGAATGGTCTATATCATCCCTTGAACTTTTCAAAACCGGTCAAATTACCCCTAAAGCAATTTTAAAAAATCATTATAAATCACAGAAAAATCATAAAATGGAAAATTCAATTGGGTTGGACTCCAAATGAGTATATCTACACAATGAACATAATATGATTTGCTTCAGTACATTTTTTTACAGCTATGAAGAAAAACATAGATCTAAAATTACAACAAAAAAATATACTAAAACATATCATATTTTATCTTCACAGTGTAGATATACTCATTTGAATTCCAACACAATTGGATTTTCCATTTTATGATTTTTCTGTGATTTACTATGATTTTTCAAAATTTCTTTAGGGGGTAATTTGACCGGTTTTATAAAGTTCCGGGGGAGGGGGGGTGATATAGACCATTTCATAGGTTAGGGGTTATGTAGTCTAAACCTCAGGTGACGAGGTGATCTAGACTTTTTCCATTTTAGTTAGCCTTTGATTTACTGTACAGCTTCTTGTGTGTAAACCTGTGTTTCTCGGAAAAAGATAATGTATCTGATGTGAGGAGACTTTGGTAGCCAAATCTGCTAGAAGAACCGAATCTTGCTGAAATTTGCCAAATATACCCTTACGTTGCAATGGGATATATGGATGATGAGCACACCAGCCACATGTTGCTTTAGCTGTGTTGGTGCATCCGATGGCTCAAGCTTTCCTGGTACCTTTGCTGCTTAGCTTTGTTCCTCTATCCTCTACATTCTATGCTTGAGCTCTGAGCTCTATTGCTCCTGGTATGCCTCAGGATGGCTCAATCCGGTCATGCTCCAGGCTTGTTGCTTAGCTCTGTTTGTCTCCATTCCTCTGCAATCTGCTCCACTTCCTTCGCCTAGAGCTCATTCTATGGATGAAAACGGGACGGGAAAATCCCGTCCCGACCGGCATCGTATACCGTCTAAACTGATCGTATATCGTATTCACAGGAAAAACGGGAATCTGGTAAAAATCCGGGAAAATACGGCGGTTGCGGGAGCGGTATCGGTTGGGAGCTTTTCCCGACCGCATTCTCGGATCCCGTATTGGGCCGGGAAAATTCCCGCGGGAATTCCCGTTTTTGGAGAGCACAGCGAACTATTCAGCCCACATTGCACTTCCCTCGGCCCAGCCCACCTACAAACCCTAAGCTGCCCGCCTGCCCCCCACGGCCCCACACTCCCGCTCGGCGCCCGCGCCGCATGACTACCCCGGCACCCCGCCGTTCTCTCCCACTCCTACTCCCACTCCCTCCCAACCCTAAGCCGCCGCCGCTCTCTCCCAAACCAATCTCGCTCGTCGGCTTCTCGTGCCGCCGCCAGCTCGCCCCGGGTTGAAGACTGCAAGGCGCGGCTGCGCAAGCGGCCAGGCCCCTTCGCCGCCTAGCGGTCGCCACCAGGTGGCCAGCTAGGCCCCTCCGGCCCTCTGCTAGTCCGTCGACCGCTGCACGCCGGTAGATCCGCCGTCCACGGACATGAAGCCGCCGACTGGAGGTGCAAGCGCAAGCACAACAGATGCTTCGACTTCTGCTTCAGGATCTTCAGCCTCAAAGCGTCGCCTCTTCTCTGAGCCACCACCTCCGGCTAAGTACTAAATTTTGATAAAGTCACAGTACAAAACCTGATAAAACATTCAATTTTTGAGTTGCGAAACAAAAAGATAATACGAATGGTCTGGCACATATACCCAAAATTAGGTCATGCCTTTCCAACACATTCGTCAAATGCATGATCACAGAAATAACCAAGCAACAGATCAGCAAGTCCTAGCAACCCATCCTATCTTCTAGCTCAGCCTACTTAACAGCAAACCCTCCAAATGTAGGTATCCTCAGATCCAATGCCATTTCCTGCCGACCAGAGTTATGAATGACATTTGTCCAATTCGATGATCCGTGCACAATCCTCGAGGGTATGCGGTCACTCTCCTCACCTCCAGATGCCTCATACCCGCCGCTCGTCGACCTTGAAAGCGTAATGCTCTTCAGAGCAGTTGATTCTGAAGCTGCAAGTGACATGAGGCTGCGAATATCGTCTGCTCCTGACATTGAGACACGGAAGGGATGAAGATCAGGTGAGTCCAGGGTACTCCCTGGTGATGAAGTAAGGTTGAGGTTCCTGATGGAAGATGCAATGCTTGGTTGGAAGGCACTCCTTGCTTCATTCTGCAATGGGGCCAAACTACCAGGTGTTTCCGTGGCCACATTGCTGAAATTGCTATCAGCTCCACTCACAGATGTCCTTGCATGGGTATCAGGAGATTGTTCAGGTAGGAACACCCTACTTTTGTCAGGCTTATAAACCTTCCTACTTGTGATTGGCTGAAGAATTTTGGATTTCTTTTTGGCCTCTGCAGCAACCTTTGAGACTTCTTCAGCGTTAAGGCGAGCTAGTGTCCAGGGACTGATTTTTACATGATGTTTTCTTTTGATTCTTTCATCTTCCTTCATCCTCTTGCCCACAGAATTCTGTGGCATGTCAGGATGAGAGACATACTGCAGAAAAATGGCATGAGCATTGAGTATAAGCAAGACATTAAAGATCAAGGAAACCAGTAAATGTGTATATGTGCTGAGTGTGATTCCTTGAGGGGAAGTTTTGTTTCCATGTCTTATTTTTTGGCATCATTTCATACGGTATCCTAAAAATTTGCCATTTTAGGTTCAATTCCATCAGAAATCAGTTAGTAATACATTTAAATTACATAATACAGATCAAGTGGCACTGAATATACGTTAAGGGTTTCCTCTAGTTAGTCAATGCATTTGGTCTTCAACACCAATGTTGTCATACTTTTGTTTAATTGCTAAGCCAGATACAGTCCAACTGCTGGTGATGGAAAAAATGACATGCAGGCATAGGGACAGTAGCAACAAAGAAAAATACAGCGTATATACTACATGACATCAACAAGGTCTCTGATTTGTTATTTAACTGTATTATATGAAAGTGATAGTAAAATATTGTATTTTCGAGATAGTAAAAGACTGTAAAGTTATTATACTACAAAATTATTTCCATGACAAATCAAATGATACCATTTCCGCATTTCCAAATGGTATGTTTTTGTGATAGTGGTAAGAGTAAGGGAAATTTGGTTACATGCTTTCTAAAATGACATTCTTAGAAACTGAGGGTGTAATACCTTGGTGCCAATCCAAATATTACCGGTAGAAAAATCTATAAGTTATAGAAGTAGATCACATGAAGCCTCATGAAGTTTGTATGACATTTAAAAATGCTGCCATTTGTCTTCTGCATACTACTCATGGATAGATTTGTGGTAGAAGCATATACCTGATCTTCAAGGAGTAGTCTTGGTGGAGTACACCATGATCCACGATGAAGTGGACCAACAGAGCTAGTAGTACTAAATCCCGTGGCAGTGCTAGTGATGGACATTTGCGGGCTCTGGTGCTCAACATGTTCTTGCTGTTCTTCCTTCTCTCGCAAAGCTACAATGTAATCATATGTGCTGATCCCCTGCATCCATGTGGATAAGAACTCAAAAATCATAGCAATTTCAAATTGTAGGTAACCTGAAAGCTCATAGAACTCATAGACTAATCACAAATTCAGTGTTTTACATAACTTCAAGGGTTTAACTTCAAAAGCAGCAAATGCATCTGATTATGATATATACTTCGCAGCAAGTTAAATATATGGCTTTAATTTTCTCTTTGCAGCAAATGTGTCAACCTAGCATGGTCTCGCTGCAGATTAAACAAGGCCAAAGGGACTGGAGGAATAAGCCAATCAAAATCCATAATTACAACAGTCGAAACTAATGTTATGGAAATTTAGAAACTACAGTAAACTAGGTATTTTTAAGTGAATAGGTATTTATTATGTACTATTACATAGAGTAGCTATATCTGACACTGAGGAAATGTAGAGATTTTAAATGGCAGGGTCTTCTAGTTTCTCAAATATAGCAGCTACAGGTGCATTGGATGGTCAGTGATTGTTTGCAGACTCACTTTCTTGATAAGAAGAATGTGGAAGCACAAAAGTTGGGAGAGTGGTATTGTTGCAATTATTGCTAGTAAGGTACATGTGACCTGCAAAAGGAATTTTTGTATCAGCACCCAGTACAATGTGTTCAGAATTAATCAATTACAATGTGTGCAAGATATTTTTCATATAATTTTAGATTTTTAATACACACCGGCAAGCACACTGGACATTTCCTTGGCACTTTGCAAAATCCAAACATCTTTTCTTTTATTTACATTTTAATACAAAACATTCAGTATAAACAAGTAAACAGCACTACATAATGTGGTTAAGTGTCAACATGTAGGGAAAGAGCAATTAGCACATCAGCAAGGTTAATACAGTTGAGATAGTGAAATGCTGGTGATTATCTGCAGTACTTACTAGTGAGAGTACTGTCAGTATTTCAAGAGAACTATATTTGAATAGAAGATACAGAAGAAGTTGTGTACAACTTCTTTGTTAAACAAACCCACCACAACAATTACAAAAGCTGCAGTTGAGAAGCTGCTTCCAAGTTTTGAGACGATCTGCCCAGAGAACTCCCCTCGCTTCATAAAGCAACGAATCAACACAAGCACGCCGACCAACCACTGCATTATAAGCTGTCCGTGTACAAACCATGGAGACTTGTCAATGATCAACTAGAATGAAAAGGACATGGAACAGCAATGCTGATTACATACAGAACCTACTGGATTCCAGGTTTGAACTAATAATAAATGAAAATACACAACTCAAAACTCATGGAGTAACTGTTTATATCCATTGGTCATCAAAGTTTACATGGTAGTTCATAGTTACCAAGAGAACTGCCGAGGCCATCAGAATGAAGAATCTTTTGTAGTTTCTTTTCCCTATGCAATTGTTGAGCCACTGCATGACAACCAGTACAGAACAATAGCTCAAAATATAATTTATTTACAGGAAAGCCAATGTTAAAAATCAGCATTAACCCAAGCAAAGGAATCTTACCCTACAGTGGTGATCAAAGCCATCGACACACTTGTCACAAACTCTACAATGCTTACTGTGCTGCAAAACCTGGATGACATAATCATATAATGATGACATAATCATATAATTTATACTCAAATGTCAATAACTCAATATATTTCGGGTTTCAAAAGGCAAAGCGTCTCCTTGTTGAGCTAATCTCATTCTAGAATAGACTTAGCGGAACTGCACACGAGTGGCACAAGACTAGTATTCCAATGAACAAGTTCCAACAGTGAAATAGATCGGCAACAGAAAAAAAAAACCCAGTCATATACCTCTGCTTCACATAAGCTGCAGAAAAACATGCCTTCTCCACTTATTTGCTGTTCTGAAGATTGATCATGTGAGTGGAAGCATCTCTTGCATAAGCAAGAAAATGGGACGCACAAGCAAAGAACACCACCAGATCTAGGGTGAGGTAGTGTATCTTTTCCTTCAATAATATTGTTTAATTTCTCACTGTTATTAACAGCCCTGCAACTATCACTTAATGACTTCCCTTCTGGGCATTCATGATTTGAATTTCCTTGAATTTCTTGGTGCATTTTCAATTTAAAAATGCCTGGATCACCAGGATCTGTCGCAGCACACCATATATATAAAACAACAACACAGGTCATCTGCAAAAGAGCTTGGAACTGTTATTGAGCAAATAGTAACAGAGAAGCAAACATAGGACCGCATTGGATTATTTTGATTACAGCACAGAGACTTCCGACAGTTCCATCAACAATACCGGACAATAGAATTATTGCATCTTAAAAATTAGTTTTTTTAGACTAACATATAACACTAATACCGTTCTTTTTGTCAGGTAAACTTGCATTGCCCAAACAATGCACATACATAATAGTTTCTGTTAGTCCCATCACAAGTTGAAATGATTCGCATCAGGAAAGAAAACTATTGTTGGAATCCTGACGAGTGATGAGGAGACATTTTCTGGATTGGGACGCTAACATTTCCTGCACGGAAGCCCAATTCTAAACAAGTTTTGCTACTGATTCCACAGTGTTACCACCCATACATTATGTACTGACGAAAGCTGCACTGATATGATAAGAACATCTATTACTGGACTAATCTATAGCATTATCCTTGTGTTTTCTTTGCTCGAAATCACAGAACAAAAAGAGTGAAACAGCACTCGAGTAATGCAGATCTGAGCACCCCGACGAAGAAGCACACTAGTTGATTGACTGAAGCGAAAGGGGTGCGTGCTGCTGCTGCTCACAGCTCACCAGAGGGGTGTAGAGGCCCACGACCATATATTGCAGCCCATCTCCCCCCACAAACGGCACGAAGAAGACGTAGAAGGCAAAGCCCAGCGCCAGGAAGACCGCTATCACCACCACCTGCGCCACTTGCACATATCAAGAACAGGGTAGCAACAGCAAGGAAAGTACCAAGGACCACGGGGAGAAGAGCAGCAAGCAAGAAAGTGAACCTGGAGAGGGTGGTAAGGAAGCTGCCACCCATGCCTCCTCATTGCCGAGGACGAAGCAAGAACCCGTCTTCAGAAATCCAGCTCCAGGGAGGCACTGAGGCAGGGAAATGGCGGCGCTCGTCCGAGCCGCCGAAGAGCACCAAATGCGAATGAGTCAAGAGCGTGCCATGGCTTCTTCGGCCCCCTTCTCTTGTTCCTGCCGAGAATTCGTATTGAAATGCTCAGAAGAAAAGCTGCAGCAGTGATTCAGCACGCAGCATTGCAGACGAGAGAGAGAGAGAGAGAGAGAGAGAGAGAGAGAGCGCTAGCTTGGGAAGCAGAGCTACTGTTCCGTCTGGCGCTGGATTTAGTTTTCTATTATTAGCGGCAGAGTCACAGAGAGGGAGGGCAAAGCCGACGAAGAGGGGTTTGTGCCGTTATTATTTATTTACTAGGTATCCCGGCGCTGCGTTGCTACGGCATCAAAAAATTTATATTGTAATACACAATATCAACCAGACAAAATACAAACATGGTCCTTATCATGTTAGAGGATATATTTTATTCAAAGGACAGATCAAAGCTTCATACACGAAAATACCTTCAGCCGCACAACCACTGCATATTCTTTTAATTCGCCTTAGTATTGATTTCAAGAGGTTGCCTCAAGAATGTCCCCGTGTCTCCTTTGTCATTGTCTTGATGGGCATATCAAATTCCTTCTGCCCAAATTCAATTACAAGTCATCTCATGATGTGTTGTATTCAATCTGCAAATAAAACACAATTGAGGAACATTTCTCAAACATTTCATTTTGGAAATACAAGAAGTATACCTGAACCTGGCTTCTCTAAAACGATGCTCCTAAACACCGCGGCGCTCTTGAACAGTATGGAAGAGTGTGGAGGGACAGAGCGTGGGACGTGATTCTACACAAAAACCACGTACTATTTGTAACGAACCAAAAAAAAAAGAAAGGAAAAGAAAACCCCCACGCCCGGCTGAAAGGACCTTGATGTCACCTAGAGGGGGGTGAATAGGTGAATCTGCAATTTGCAAAACTTTTTCACACTGTCAGTACCAAAACCGGTCAGACCGGTTTCCCAAACCGGTCAGACCGGTTTGGGTCAGGAACTCAAGACAGTGCAAAAGCGGTCAGACCGGTTTCCTGCAGAAACACACAAATATGTATATGACCCCCTCTACGAGTTCTAGCACAAACCAAACTTGTTTTGCAGCTCCTGTAGGTGATTTCTAGCAGGTTCACAAAGTCCCTGCACACAAGTAGAGCACAACCAAGTAGATCGAAGCGGAAGCAAATATAAATGCTAGAATTGAACTTGTGAGGCAAACCAATAGAGAGACACGATGATTTGTTTCCCGAAGTTCGGATTCACCAATGCCACAAAGGCCGTCACAAAGACAAGGTGAATCCTACTCTCCGTTGAGGGCCTACGAAAGGCGGGCTTATCCACTCCAAGCCACTTTCCTCGGTTCCACTAGCTTGTGGCCCTTTTCCACGAAGGAGGCAAGGCCGGCCTATACAAACGATCCGCGGCTTACCACAAACACGGTAGCTCACCGGCGACGCCTAGCCGTCTAGGAGGCTTCACCTCCAAGAGTAACAAATGCTTCAAAGGTTGCTAGACTTCACCGCAAGTGCTCAAGCTATGGATTCACTCTTTGCTGTTGCAATTAGCTCTAGCAAGCTTTCTCTAGCTCACTCACAAGATCTCTCTCAACCCAAATCCAAAGATATTGATAGAATCAATCAACTCTCACAAAGAGAGGTTTGGGGAGAGCTTGCTGGTGCTTGGGAAGGCTCTAGGCGTGCAAGGAAGGCAAGGGAACCAGCAGCCCTCAAAGGAGAGGGCCAAGGGGTATAAATACCCCAAACTCCCAAACTAGCCGTTATAGCCGTTGGAAACCGGTCAGACCGGTTAAGCTTCTACTAGATGAGACCAACCAATATGCATAAGAACCTTGTCTCATTTGTCATTTCTATTCTCTTGCCATTGCTCATCTTTTGCATCATGGGATCAAACATACTTGCTTGCTTTTATGTCATTTAGAACCAATGTCAAGTACATATTCTTATCAACAATTATATTGCGCGAACATTCATAAGAATAAAACCTGCTCATATGCTTAAGCAAACAAATTAGATCACGGATCATGTTGTCATACAAATCACCAAAACACATAAGTGCCTAGTTGCACTTTCAATCTCCCCCTTTTTGGTGATTGATGACAACATGATTAAAACTTATAAAAGATAGGAAATTTAAACTCTAGATAGCTGAGATATATGGTGAGCTCCCCCTCAATATGTGCTTTGAACAGAATTTCAAAAAATTCGGCCTCAAATGCCAAATGCACATTTAAATAATAAAAATGAGAGCTCCCCCTGTATCTCAGCATCCAATATGTGCAACAAGTGTGTGTGACAAGATAAAAACAATATGTGATGCATATGACATGTATATCATCCAATAGAATCGAAAAGAGACACATGTGCTGTCTCAGGCCAAACCGGTCAGACCGGTTTGGCAAACCGGTCGGACCGGTTTTGCCCAAGACAGCACATGTGTGAAACAACATCTCATCAATCAATACATGCATATCACACTAACACCAGGTCACTTAAGGTACATAAATAAATTCAACACACATAGTAGCACACATTTCAAGTCCTCAAGTCCACAAATAGATAAAGTACGAACTTTATTTATTACATCCAAACTCATAACCGACTACAAGACTACAAACTAAGCTTTAATCCATTCTTCTCCCCCTTTGTCATCAATCATCCATAAAGGGCCTGGAGAAGCTTGTAGTCGTACTCCCACGCTCCATCTACTTGCCTTGCCATCTAGAAGGTCGGGCTGTGATCATCTGACGAAGAAGTAGTAGTCCAATGAAAACCTTCACTCAATCTAAGATATATATGTGATAGATCTAGAGTGATGTGCTAGACATGGAGTGAGATGTGGAAGATCAAAGCATACCATGACTAGGAGCAGAAGTGGGTCCGAAGATAGAAGCAGCTGCCTGTGAAGAAAAGTCTCCGGGAGATGGAGAAGGAGCACTAGAGAACTGAACTCCTGCCATAGAAGATCCGGTGCCACCATATGCATATGACGAGACGGAGTGTGGAGCTGCATAGGTGGGTCCTGGAGGTGCAAACCCAACGAGGAACCAAACAAGTCACCCTCTGAAGTAGGCATGTTGAGTGTAAGTCCCTGGAGCACCAACTGACTGTGGAGGGGGTGGTGGAGGCTGTGAGCTCGATCCAACGTGTCCATATCCAAAATGTCACCATACTCCTCAAAGTAGCCCGCATTCATGTGATCGGTCATGATGTCTCGAAGCGGGGGTATCTCAGGTAGCTCGAGAGGTGGTGAGATAGGTGATGGAGGATCATCTGGACTCATCTTGGCATGTAATCTCTTCACCGCATCCCTAGTCTTTTTGCTCTCAATCCTCTGCTGCCTAATGCTCACTTCAACATCCCTTTGACCTTTGCAAATACCAGTGAACATGGAGATGAACTTCCGTATTGGAGAAGTCCTTCGCTCAGGGTATGAGCTGCCGCCAGGCCCAAACCGGTCAGACCGGTTTGGGGAACCGGTCAGACCGGTTTGGGGAACCGGTCAGACCGGTTTGGGGAACCGGTCAGACCGGTTTGCCCCGGCTGCAGCTGACTATGCTGCTGCTGCTGCTGAGTGACATCTCCCTGCTGTGTGCTGCATCTGTGCTGTGTGGAGAAGGCATCCGAAACTTGTGAGGAACAGGAGGACGCAATGGCTTGTGTTTGTCCTTCTTGAATCTTCAGGCTTGTCACCCTCTCTATGATAAACATGATGAAGGGCTGTAGGCACAAATCTTCTGAGGACTCTCAGAAATGGTCTTGATCTCATGCCAAATAAAATCGGCAACACTAAAGGGAGGTGTCTCCTCTCCAATCCTCAAATAATACATCAAATTTCTCATGTAAAGAGAGATATCTGAGGTGTTGCCATATCTAGGGGTGAGTGTCTTGCGAAGCATCCTATAAAGTGTCCCATAATATGTGTATAGACCACTCACTTTCCCCTAGCTGTCATTCTGATTTCTTGGATACATGAACTTCAAATCTGATGCTTCTAGAACGCCGCTGTCATGTATCTTCACCGTGTTATCATCCTCATGAGCAACTCTAAAGAGGGAGGCAAAATTAGAATAAGTGATGTGATAGCGTTGTCCCTCTGTCATCCAATGCATAGCCCCCTCCTGCATACCACCCTCCTCGTGGTATCCAAAGAACACAGTAGCATAGAACTGAGCAATGACTTCCTTGTTCCAGCTATGCCTGAATCCCATGAGATTTTTCACCCTCTTTTCAGAACAGACTCTAATAATCTCATTTAACACCGGGTTGTCTTGCTTGACCATGTACTCCCAATCAATGTACTGAGCATCTGAGGTGATCTTGGACTTCTTCATAATAGCTGTGGCATAGAAATCCTGCTGAAACAAAGTCCAAAATCTGTAGTTGGTGGCTGTCCTATCCACATCCAGTGGACTAGTCCTCCTCAACCTCCTGACAACATCTGTCATCCCACCAGCAAGATAATCTGTCACTCTTCTACTAGCTGGGCCAGTGGGTCGCAAATCTCAAGAAGAGAGGAGCATTTGCCTCAGCTGAACATCATCACCTCCCCTCTCATCATCCATCATCCCTCTCCAATGCGCCATCTCTTCCTCCTCATCATCGTTATCCACATGTGGCTCCACCCGATACTGCTCATCCTCAGCATCATCACTAGAAGTGGTGTTCTCCACTACATCCACTTCTTCTATCTCTTGCTCAGCTGCTCTCTTAGGCCTCCTAGGCCTCAAATTTCTTCCTCCAGCTGCTTGCGAGCTGCTGCCAATGGAAGGATCGTGACGCCCCTTTTTGACTCGATCGGCATGAGGCCCCTTTGGCATATTTTCTGTCCTTCCTGGGTCCACAAGATAGCAAAGCATGGCATAAGTCCCCAGAAAAAGATTGATAAATATTTGATCAACATGAGAGCATCCAACAAGTTTTGGATCAGCTCAGAGCCAAACCGGTCAGACCGGTTTTGCCTGCGCTGAGCCAAAACAAGTTTGCGACCAATCTAGACAGAGCATGATCAAGATATTGAAAAGAGATTGATAAAGATGATATCCCTAGTCCATAAGTGAGCCAACATGGTGCCAAACGAAGGACTTGTGCCTTCACTGCCTAAACCGGTCAGACCGGTTTGCCAAACCGGTCAGACCGCTTTTGGCAGTGAAGGTGCAAATCCTTGGTCCGCAAAATGTAGCCTACCAAATCCATTGATCTCTTAGGGATAGGTTCCTAGACATGCCAGAAGATGTTCTACCAAAGGGTTTCGAAAGATATTCATCCAATGAGTAGATCGGGCAATGAGAAGATTTGAATACCTTGAGACCCAAGAACTCGACGGGAAAGAGAATCTTCTGATCCAAGATTGATGGGGAACCAATCTAGCAGCCTTGGGGCACTCCAAATCCGAAGAGAAATCAACTTTTCCAAGGTTGAAACATCAAATCGCCATGGGGGCGCCTTCCTGCGGTGAAGAACAAGAGAGAGAGAGAGGGGGGCGAGGTTATGGATAGGAGAGGGGAGAGAGGGAATCACAGGCGGCCTGTTTAACAGGTGGACCCGCTGACTGGGCCAAACCGGTCAGACCGGTTTGGGAAACCGGTCAGACTGGTTTCCCCCAGTCAGCAGGGAAAAACCACAAGAAAGATGATCTTGTCCTCCAAAGCTTGCTTACTTGTCTTGAGATTTTATATGATGATCATGATGTCCAAAATCTCAAGATTGTCCATCGATGAAGAGAGATTTCCAATAAAATCCATTTTCTTTCGTTTCTCCCGAAAGATATGAAGAGATGGATGATATAGAAGAAGATTTTATGGACTTGAGAGAGTCTCACTATTTGTGACTAGCCATCAATCAAACAAATTTAACCATAGTCACAAATAGATTGACAAAGGTCAAAAGACCAAAATCCAAACATTTTCAAAAACACATACAACCTATCATGCTAGTTGAGTTTTCCAAACACTTATCCTATGTCACACAAGCACATGCACTTATTTTGGATTAAGGACCAATTTTAGCATATTTGGCTCACATCCCACAACTTTTGACACAGAGTCAATGGTTCATAAGATGTCAAACAAATATCTAAATAGGTACACAAGAATGACACACAATATAAATGCATGCACATGCACACACTAGCATAATAGAGCCTAGATGCACAAGGTAAAAACTAGTTCATCGAAAACATACCTTAGCCTCTAGTTGCCCATGATGTGCAATATAATCAATATTAATCCACATGCTTTCCCTCATAATGATAAGAATTTGACAAGAGAGAGAAAACATTAATTTGCACAACATTAATTTCACAATGAATGACCATTGAATGTGGATAGAAAATAGGTCATAAATTATGAAGTCTCATAATATAGACCAAATTCCCTTTTATTTAGTGCATGTGTGACAAGGTGGATGAAATAAGCTCATATGCACTAATTTGAACAAAAAATGATCAATTCAAGGAATTTAAGCTATATTATGGTGAGTTGTCAAGGCATAAATTAGGAATGCAATCCAAGAAATGTAGTGATACATTTTTTACCGTCTTGAATCAAAGATTGAACTTGACAACTTGAGTTGAGAGACTTAACCTCTCATGGTTGAGACTACAAGTTCACTAAAAGAAACGTTAGTCTCAAGGACACGAATGTTGAAATAATCTCCCCCTAAATACGTGCATCATGAGTGGATGACATGTAACATGCACATGGTCTTGTTAAGGACTTGGGAGAATTAGGTCAACATTCGGTCAACAACACAGATTAAATTTGCTCAATTAGAAATGTGCCAAGAAAACTTACTATCACATAGATGTGAGTTGATGTACATATGCCAAAATGATATCAGATTGAATTAGCTCAATTTCACACTTGATTGCCAATGTTGCAAGGTTCAGGGCCAAACCGGTCAGACCGGTTTGTGAAACCGGTCAGACCGGTTTGTGAAACCGGTCAGACCGGTTTGTGAAACCGGTCAGACCGGTTTCACCAGAAGTTCTCTACCTCGGATCTTCCGGCCTTGCGTCGGATCTTCCGGCCGCCACGGATCATCCGGCCCTGCAAAAATCAAGACCGAGCCGCTCGGAACATGTGGTCGGATCTTCCGGCCCTAGTGTCGGAACTTGCATTGTCTTTCCTGAAATTGACAATCTTTGCTCTACCAGAGAGCCATTAAACGCATCTCATGGCATATGTTGTATAATACTTAACATGATAACTTGAGATGAGACATGTACTTGGTTATCACGTAGTGTAAATGTGATGCGCATATGCCAAATGTGAGAAGTTTATGAAATAAATTACTTGCGTCTCCATTTCTCTTGAGTGTTCTGAAGTTGTATGTGTCTGGGCCAAACCGGTCAGACCGGTTTGACAAACCGGTCAGACCGGTTTGACAAACCGGTCAGACCGGTTTTGCCAGACTCAGCCACTTCAGCGGAAATCTCCGACCTAGATGACAATTTCCGTCAAATGCGACGGAAATATCCGGTAGTTTGGCAGAAATATCCGGCATTGCACAGCCAAACACTCGCTTTTGAGTTTCTTGCATCGGAGATTGGTTTCCTACAAATTTGACACAATATTGCTCCATTAGAGAGCGATTAGGAGCACCATATGGCATATGTGAAGCAACGAACAGGAAAGTAGTCTAAGCTACTATCAAGTATCACAAGTTCAACACTTAGAAATACTTGATCCTAGAAAAGGCACTAGTGACAAAGACTTGATCAATTTAAGCACATAGTTACCGAGATGACATTGAGCATAGAGTATAGAGCGGAAGCAACTTTTCTTGACTTGCTATTTGATCATAAGAATTTTCTTTCAAGCCAAGCCTCCAATGCATCTCTTGGTCCCTACAAACTCATCAAGCACACTTTGGTACCCAACTCATGTTGGGTCCACCAATGTTAGTCCCAATATGCTTAGGGACCCAAATAGCTCTTGTGCCATTCTTTGGCGAGCAAATCACCTTAGAAGCACGAGAGGTATTTGGGATCTTCCCAAGCTTCAAATTGTTAGAATGGACACGATCGGGTTTGGGAATTTTACCGTTAGGACAATCTTTACCGAGATGTCCTTTTTCCCAACATGAGAAGCATGTCTTGTGCTTGATGTCGGTTAGATGTGTATAAGAGACAGGAGTTGGCTTGCCTTCATTCTTGATGTGAGCCAAATTTTCACTTTTTCTTTGATCTTGGCTTGTGTTGGATTAGACCTGATTTATGCAACGGTTTTGCACGGTTGATCCCTTCTCAAGCTTCTTCACCATGGTTTCACGGTTATCTTGAGAAGGTTGTGCATTGCACTTGCTTTCAAGTGTTGTCAAGTCCCTTGTGAGTCTTTCCACCTCTTGCTTGAGTTCTTCATTTTCCTTGGCAATGAGGTCGTCACAAGACTCTACACACACTTCATCATACCAAGATTGTTTTGCTTGAGAGCAACATGGGTTAGCACATGATAAGTTATATTGAATTTGAGAACATGTGCATATGTGAGGTTGGGGCTCAAATAATTTTACCGATGTTACCACAACCTTGTGAGCAACCTCTAGCATCACATGAGATTCTACGAGCTTGTCATGAGAACACTTAAGTTCGTCATGCTTTGCTTGTAGCATCTCAAGCTCACTAGTCATCATACCAAGTTTTTGCTTGAGCACTTGGTTTTCTTTCTCCACGGAGGCTACACATGAGATAGAGTCAATAGCACAAGCATAATCATCAACCACAGCCTCATACCTACAAACCAAGGAAGCGTTGATGAGTTTGACTCTCTCAAGCTCTTCGGTGAGAGCTTGGATAGTCGCTTCTTTTGACGCTTCGTCTTCCTTGTCATTTGTGGCCATGAAGCACTGAGACGTCTCATCAACAGAGGATGTCAATGCCTTTGTGCTTGAGACTTTGCTTGAGCGGTGACGTCCACCCTTCTTGCTGCCAGCTGCAACCTTTCTGCCCAAACCGGTCAGACCGGTTTGGGAAACCGGTTGGACCGGTTTTGGCAGAGAGTTGGCAGCTGGGCCATCTTGTCCTTGTGGCTCCTTGGTGGTGATGTATAAGAGACAGGTGCATGTCTTTGCTGATGTAGAGCACTTCTCATGAGACATGGCTCTTGTTTGCACTTGGTTGTCGCTTTTGGTGTTTGCAAATAATCTCTCTATTTGAGCCCAAATGAGATGAGCATCAAAGAGAGTTGCTGCATCTTCTAGGATTATTTCTTTAATTTCCTTGCTCATAACACCAAACAAGAAGTTAGCGACACGAGCGTTGAGTTGAAGGCAATCCATCTCGTCTTCGGTTGGGTTGGAGATATCCCAATCAACACTAGGACGATCGATGCCTTCAACCACAACCCGCTCAAGGGTAGGACTCATAGTCCTAAGATCATTAAGTACATGAGCGGACCAAGTGGAGTAATTTGAGCCGTCACTAGCTAGTGGCTCAAAGGTTACCTCACACAAAGTAGACATCTTTCCTCACGGCGGTTAAGCTTGGATGTGAGGCCAAGCTCTGATACCAATTGAAAGGACCTTGATGTCACCTAGAGGGGGGGTGAATAGGTGAATCTGCAATTTACAAAACTTTTTCACACTGTCAGTACCAAAACCGGTCAGACCGGTTTCCCAAACCGGTCAGACCGGTTTCCTGCAGAAACACACAAATATGTATATGACCCCCTCTACGAGTTCTAGCACAAACCAAACTTGTTTTGCAGCTCCTGTAGGTGATTTCTAGCAGGTTCACAAAGTCCCTGCACACAAGTAGAGCACAACCAAGTAGATCGAAGCGGAAGCAAATATAAATGCTAGAATTGAACTTATGAGGCAAACCAATAAAGAGACACGATGATTTGTTTCCCGAAGTTCGGATTCACCAATGCCACAAAGGCCGTCACAAAGACAAGGTGAATCCTACTCTCCGTTGAGGGCCTACGAAAGGCGGGCTTATCCACTCCAAGCCACTTTCCTCGGTTCCACTAGCTTGTGGCCCTTTTCCACGAAGGAGGCAAGGCCGGCCTATACAAACGATCCGCGGCTTACCACAAACACGGTAGCTCACCGGCGACGCCTAGCCGTCTAGGAGGCTTCACCTCCAAGAGTAACAAATGCTTCAATGGTTGCTAGACTTCACCGCAAGTGCTCAAGCTATGGATTCACTCTTTGCTGTTGCAATTAGCTCTATCAAGCTTTCTCTAGCTCACACACAAGATCTCTCTCAACCCAAATCCAAGGATATGAACAAATCAATCAACTCTCACAAAGAGAGGTTTGGGGAGAGCTTGCTGGTGCTTGGGAAGGCTCTAGGCGTGCAAGGAAGGCAAGGGAACCAGCAGCCCTCAAAGGAGAGGGCCAAGGGGTATAAATACCCCAATCCCAAAAACTAGCCGTTATAGCCGTTGGAAACCGGTCAGACCGGTTTCCCAAACCGGTCAGACCGGTTTGGGGTCAGGAACTCAACACAGTACAAAAGCGGTCAGACCGGTTTACCAAACCGGTCAGACCGGTTTCCTGCAGAAACACACAAATATGTATATGACCCCCTCTACGAGTTCTAGCACAAACCAAACTTGTTTTGCAGCTCCTGTAGGTGATTTCTAGCAGGTTCACAAAGTCCCTGCACACAAGTAGAGCACAACCAAGTAGATCGAAGCGGAAGCAAATATAAATGCTAGAATTGAACTTGTGAGGCAAACCAATAGAGAGACACGATGATTTGTTTCCCGAAGTTCGGATTCACCAATGCCACAAAGGCCGTCACAAAGACAAGGTGAATCCTACTCTCCGTTGAGGGCCTACGAAAGGCGGGCTTATCCACTCCAAGCCACTTTCCTCGGTTCCACTAGCTTGTGGCCCTTTTCCACGAAGGAGGCAAGGCCGGCCTATACAAACGATCCGCGGCTTACCACAAACACGGTAGCTCACCGGCGACGCCTAGCCGTCTAGGAGGCTTCACCTCCAAGAGTAACAAATGCTTCAATGGTTGCTAGACTTCACCGCAAGTGCTCAAGATATGGATTCACTCTTTGCTGTTGCAATTAGCTCTATCAATCTTTCTCTAGCTCACACACAATATCTCTCTCAACCCAAATCCAAAGATATGAACAAATCAATCAACTCTCACAAAGAGAGGTTTGGGGAGAGCTTGCTGGTGCTTGAGATGGCTCTAGGCGTGCAAGGAAGGCAAGGAAACCAGCAGCACTCAAAGGAGAGGGCCAAGGGGTATAAAGACCCCAAACTCCCAAACTAGCCGTTATAGCCGTTGGAAACCGGTCAGACCGGTTTCCCAAACCGGTCAGACCGGTTTTCAAAGGAAACTAGCCGTTAGGGCTGTCAGAGGCCAAACCGGTCAGACCGGTTTCCCAAACCGGTCAGACCGGTTTTCAAAGGAAACTAGCCGTTAGGGCTGTCAGAGGCCAAACCGGTCAGACCGGTTTCCCAAACCGGTCAGACCGGTTTTCAAAGGAAACTAGCCGTTAGGGCTGTCAGAGGCCAAACCGGTCAGACCGGTTTCCCAAACCGGTCAGACCGGTTTTCAAAGGAAACTAGCCGTTAGGGCTGTCAGAGGCCAAACCGGTCAGACCGGTTTCCCAAACCGGTCAGACCGGTTTTCAAAGGAAACTAGCCGTTAGGGCTGTCAGAGGCCAAACCGGTCAGACCGGTTTCCCAAACAGGTCAGACCGGTTTTCAAAGGAAACTAGCCGTTAGGGCTGTCAGAGGCCAAACCGGTCAGACCGGTTTCCCAAACAGGTCAGACCGGTTTTCAAAGGAAACTAGCCGTTAGGGCTGTCAGAGGCCAAACCGGTCAGACCGGTTTCCCAAACAGGTCAGACCGGTTTTCAAAGGAAACTAGCCGTTAGTGATCCTACAAAAGATATTAGTGACCGAAACTTAAACAACTTGTGCTCAAAGTTACCGAGATGGCATTGGGTATAGAGTATGAAGCGGAAGCAACTTTTCTTGGCTCGCTACTTGATCATGTAAGGTTTTCATCGAGCCAAGCCTCCAATGCATCCCTTTGTCCCTACGATCTCATCAAGCATGCTTTGGTACCCAACTCATGTTGGGTCCGACAATGTTAGTCCCAATATGCTTAGGGACCCAAATAGCTCTTGTGCCATTCTTTGGAGAACTAATCACCTTGGAAGCACAAGAAGCAATTGGAGTCTTTCCAAGCTTTACATGATTGGAATGGACAAGGTCGGGTCTAGGAGTTTTACCATTAGGACAATCGTTACCAAGATGTCCTTTTTCCCGACATGTGTAGCATGTCTTGTGCTTGACATTGGTTCCCTTCTTCTTGGGTTCCTTGGTAGCCAATCCTTCCTTGTGTTTTACTTGTGCCTTGAGAAAGCCTTTATTGAGCTTGATGTGGGGCTTCTCGGTCAACACCGGAATAAGGTGCGACCCCACCTTGCTTGGACACGAAGCAATTTGATGCCCTTTCTCAAGACATCTAAAGCATCTTCTTTTCTCCATATTTCTTTGTCTTTTGGAGAGCTTTGGCTTGTCTTCTTTCTTGATGGAGCACTCAATGTGAGCTTGCTTTCTCCTTTCGGCTTGCTCTTGGCTTGAGTTGAACTTGACTTGGTCAATGCAAGGGCTTTGCACGGTTGATCCCTTCTCAAGCTTCTTCACCATGGTCTCACGGTTATCTTGAGAAGGTTGTGCATTGCACTTGCTTTCAAGTGTTGTCAAGTCCCTTGTGAGTCTTTCCACCTCTTGCTTGAGTTCTTCATTTTCCTTGGCAATGAGGTCGTCACAAGACTCTACACACACTTCATCATACCAAGATCGTTTTGCTTGAGAGCAACAAGGGTTAGCACATGATAAATTATATTGAATTTGAGAGCATGTGCATATGTGAGGTTGGGGCTCAAATAATTTTACCGATGTTACCACAACCTCGTGAGCAACCTCTAGCATCACATGAGATTCTACGAGCTTGTCATGAGAACACTTAAGTTCGTCATGCTTTGCTTGTAGCATCTCAAGCTCACTAGTCACCATACCAAGTTTTTGCTTGAGCACTTGGTTTTCTTTCTCCACGGAGGCTACACATGAGATAGAGTCAATAGCACAAGCATAATCATCAACCACAGCCTCATACCTACAAACCAAGGAAGCGTTGATGAGTTTAACTCTCTCAAGCTCTTCGGTGAGAGCTTGGATAGTCGCTTCTTTTGACGCTTCATCTTCCTTGTCATTTGTGGCCATGAAGCACTGAGACATCTCATCAACAGAGGATGTCAATGCCTTTGTGCTTGAGACTTTGCTTGCGCGGCGACGTCCACCTTTCTTGCTGCCAGCTGCAGCCTTTCTGCCCAAACCGGTCAGACCGGTTTGGGAAACCGGTCGGACCGGTTTCTGCAGAGAGGGTGCAGCTGAGCATTCTTGCTCTTGTTGCACCTCGGTGGTGGTCACATGAGGTTTGGTGCTTGGATTTGCTGATGTAGAGCACTCCTCATGAGACATGGCCCCTTTTTGCACTTGGTTGTCGCTTTTGGTGTTAGCAAATAATCTCTCTATTTGAGCCCAAATGAGATGAGCATCAAAGAGAGTTGCTGCATCTTCTAGGATTATTTCTCACACGAAGTCGACATCTTTCCTCACGGCGGTTAAGCTTGGATGTGAGGCCAAGCTCTGATACCAATTGAAAGGACCTTGATGTCACCTAGAGGGGGGGTGAATAGGTGAATCTGCAATTTACAAAACTTTTTCACACTGTCAGTACCAAAACCGGTCAGACCGGTTTCCCAAACAGATCGTTTTGCTTGAGAGCAACAAGGGTTAGCACATGATAAATTATATTGAATTTGAGACCATGTGCATATGTGAGGTTGTGGTTCAAAATGTTTTACCGATGTTACCAAAACCTCATGAGCTATTTCTAGTGAAGCATATGATTCTACAAGTTTTTCATGAGAACACAAGAGTTCTTCATGTTTAACTTGTAGCATCTCATGCTTACTAGTGAGCAATCCTAGTTGTTGCTTAAGCATTTTATTTTCCTTTTCAATGGAAGCCATATGAAGAGTGTCACAAGCATAATCATCAACAATTGCTTCATACTTACAAACCAATGTGGCGTTTGAGAGTTTGACTTCTTCAAGCTCCTTGACGAGAGCTTGGATAGTCTCATCCTTTGAATTTTCCGCCTTCTCTTCTTCTTTGGACTTGTTAAGCATGATTACATCATCATTGGAAGATGATATAGCTTTTTGCATGTACATGCACACACTAGCATGACAAGGGCCTAGATGCACAAGGTAAAAACTAGTTCATAGAAAACATACCTTGGCCTCTAGTAACATGTGTTGTGCACATTAATGTTTTCTCTCTATGTTGATCAA
>OAMR01000499.1:584027-600031 GCA_900205405.1 Echinochloa crus-galli | reverse complement strand
ATGTTGATTGAGGGTGTGTCAATCCTGGTATTGCAGCAACACCTCAGTGATCTGCTCTTGACCAGTTTCAGAGTGAATCAGCAACTGACCACTTGGGACACGGGTGGTGATCCTTATTTTCTTGATGGTGAAGGCGTATCCAATGATGCTGTGAATGGTAATGAGGATCCAAGGACAATGAAGTTTCAGGAGACAGTTCAAGGGTACCCAATGGGGCTACTTTTCATGCTTCTCTTCTACAATCTGGTGCTAGCAGTGTTAACACCAAAAATTGGCACCAGGAAGAGACTACATGTGGGCCGGAATTGGTAAAAAATATCGTTCTGAAAGGAAAGTTTTCTTCAAGAACGTTCGGCAGAGGCATTTTTGCGGTCGGGAGTCCGTCGTCGATTCGGCAAGAGAGCTACTCTATGGAAAGCGCTCGGGAACGCGTGATGGCGTGGATTAAAAATAAGGAAGCGGCTGATTTGATGATGGACACGATATTCATCGGCGGCCGGTCGCCTTCCGTTGGCCATTGGGGTTTTCTCGAGTTTACTGTGCTTGGGGAAAAGAAGAGCTCGAACTGGCAGAGACGAGGAAGACGAAAAAATGTGGTGAGAGGCTAGCGGCACTCGACATTTTTATTTATAGAACCCATAGAGGAAATCGTGGCCAGAGATCGTGGCGCGTATCCCAAAAATTCGGAAGGTGGAGAGTTCTCGAACCGAAACGGTTTCCGCGTCGCTTCGTCGAAATCTTCGAGAGGAACCATCGATCCGTCGACCTCCGTAAGTATCGACAACCTTGTATCATGCTTAGTATCATGCGGTGGATTTAAGCTTGGTTCAAGAAGGCTTCCTTGTTAAATCATGAGTCATGCGGTTGGCTAAGATTTAGCTTGAAGCAAGTTATCGGCTCTATTAGATTTGGCAAAGATCTAATAGATTCATTAAGTTACCTTGTGTTGTTTGGGTTTTACTTTATGTTTAATTCACATAACACTCTTTTTGCCCAATTTAGATTGATTAGATTCGGTTTTGATCCATTGCATGATATGATCACGTTTCTTTGCATAGCCGAATTCGAATCAATCTAGATTGCCACGTGTCGCGGGTTCAAACTTGTTGATTTTGTATGGATCTTGACAGAGCCGGGTATCATGCGGTAGATGCAGGTTTTTGGGTCGTTTTAGAACTAATCATCCGGTGGATTAGAGCTCGAATTCGATCTGATAGGTCTATCATCATTGACAAAGCTTGTTCCTTCTTCATGGAACCCGATTCGGCTTTCCAGCCGTATTCGGCAGTCCCTTCACGAGTGAAACACGTTCGTGACTTTGTTTTAAATAATGAATGCTTTTAGCCTTCCATGTTTAGAGTATATCATGCGGTAGATTGATCTATTCTTGGTCGGTGGTGTGATTTGAAACAAGTTGTATCCTGCGGTGGATTAACTTGTTTGATTTTACGCCTGACGGGTTCGAAGGTACCTAGACATGCGGTAGACTAGTGCTTTTAAACCTATGCATTCTTGTTTATTAGAGATTTACGATCGTGCTTTCACATTTATCATGCTTTATGCCCGTTAATCGGTTGTATTTAAAGTATTGTAACGATCATCGTAGTGAAGTCGCATCCGTAGAGGTACAGCTAGAAGAGGGGCCGACACTCCGGCTCCTCTCCTGGATGCTCACCTCTCCTCTCTCCCTATTCTACTGATACAAGTGGCGGAACTTGGCAACGCTCACTTCTCTAGAACTAATCATCCGGTGGATTAGAGCTCGAATTCGATCTGATAGGTCTATCATCATTGACAAAGCTTGTTCCTTCTTCATGGAACCCGATTCGGCTTTCCAGCCGTATTCGGCAGTCCCTTCACGAGTGAAACACGTTCGTGACTTTGTTTTAAATAATGAATGCTTTTAGCCTTCCATGTTTAGAGTATATCATGCGGTAGATTGATCTATTCTTGGTCGGTGGTGTGATTTGAAACAAGTTGTATCTGCGGTGGATTAACTTGTTTGATTTTTATGCTTGACGGGTTCGAAAGTACCTAGACATGCGGTAGACTAGTGCTTTTAAACCTATGCATTCTTGTTTATTGGAAATTTATGATCGTGCTTTCACGTTTATTATGTCTAATTCCCGTTAATCGGTTGTATTAAGTACTGTAACGAATATTTAATTAAATACCGATCTTTCATCATGGTGACGTCATGCGGTCGGCAATGTACTTCTTACATGCTTTGCCGATTATGCAATGAATACTTGGATTGCTGACAGATAGCTTGTTTATAGCTATATGTCGATTAAAATTGGCTTTGCAAGCCGTAGAGATGGAACTGTCTGGTATCAGCCGGCACGTTCCAGGTTTTATTCTAAACATTTTCTTCCTTTGTCAGTTTCAGGAAAAATTGACTGGCACGCTTCCGGATTCGAGCATTCGAGCCACGTGTGAAGCCAGCTGATTCGGCTTGCTGTGTGCTTGGTGTGAACTGCAGATTTTACGTCAACAGGATATGTGCGTGAAAGTTTAATTCCTTGTGTTGTCCCTATTATTTTGGTGCCAAAGAAAGATAGTTCATGGATGATGTGTGTAGATTGTAGAGCCATCAATAATATCACTATTTGCTATCATCATCATATTCCTAGGCTGGATGATATTCTTGATGAATTCAGTGGTTCTATGATATTTTTTAAGATTTATTTGCATAGTGGTTATCTTCAAATTCGAATAAAAATTGGAGATGAATGGAAGACTGCTTTTAAAACAAAGTTTGGGCTATATATATGGTTAGTTATGCCTTTTGGTTTGACTAATCCACCTAGTACATTCATAAGATTGATGAACCATGTCTTAACAGCTTTTATTGGAAAATTTGTTGTGGTTTACTATGATGACATCTTGATTTACAGCAAGACATTGGAGGAACATGCGGAACATATACAACAAGTTTTGGATGTACTTAGAAAAGAGAAATTATTTGCTAACCTTGAGAAGTGCACCTTTTGCACAAATCAAGCTGTGTTTCTTGGTTTTGTAGATTCTAGACAGGGAATCCAAGTTGATGAGTCCAAGGTGAAAGCAATCAAGGAATGGTCAACTCCTGAGAATGTAAACCAAGTGAGAAGATTTCATGGCCTTGCTGGTTTTTACAGGAGATTTGAGAAAGATTTTAGCACCATAGCTACTACAATTAATGATTTAACAAAGAAAGGTGTTGCATTTGAATGGAAACAGCAACAAGAAAATGCTTTTCCAAGAAGTGAAGAAACGGTTGATGGAAGCACCCCTACTTGTGTTACCGGATTTCACAAAACCTTTGAGGTTGAATGTGGTGCAAGTGGGATTGGGATTGGAGGTTTACTTATGCAAGATGGAAAACCCATTGCGTACTTCAGCGAGAAGTTTGGAGGAGCACAACTAAACTACTTCGTGTATGACAAAGAGTTGTACGCGCTGGTAAGAGTACTTGAGACTTGGCAGCATTACTTATGGCCAAAAGAATTTGTTATACATTGTCACACCCGGATTTACATAGAAACCCGAATGCTGCTATATGTGTGCCCAGGAAGTCCACAGAACACATACAGCTTACAAATATGGAAATCAGAGTACATATGCTCGAATAAAAGAGTTTATATCAGAGTTTAGCACATACACAGTGGAAGTCTATTTAATAACTTGACTAATAAAATAGGTTTACATCAGAGTTTAGCACATACACAGCGGAAGTCTATTTAATAACTTGACAGGTAGAGCCTCAAGTCCACAGGGACGCCGACTGGTTGACCTCAGCTCAGAAGTATGGAAATCCTCAGGAAACTCAGTAGCTGTCACACTCATTCCATCTGGTACCCATCCGGGATTTTGTTGAATAATGGCAAGCGTAAGTAATTGTCTTACTTAGCAAGTATAACACAGGTATATGAAGGCTTAAAAGAAAGGCTTGACACAGTTGAACTGCATTAGCATTTTTAGTTGATTCATTTTATCATAATCCAAAATTACTACGAGAATATGAATCCCAGTTGAAAACCCAATTAATAAAGTAGAAGTGAACAATAATCATCAATTTCTATTCGAAAAGGAACGCCAGGCCGCTCATGACCTTGAGCAAGGCTATCATGATAGATTGTACACTCTGCAGAGGTTTCACCCTTTACCCACCAGTCGCGTAGAAGGTTCATGGAACTTTAAACCCAACCATGCGGAGGTGGATCAGACCTCACAAACCACACTTCCAAGGTGTGATCGCACAGGGACGCTACGAGGCTTTTCACAAGACACCCTAACAAAATAGTAGCCGCTACGGTAATACAAGGTGGTGAGACTCTAGGCACCGAGATTGACTTATGCTCATGTAGCGACATGAGCGGGTCAATGGCGTCCATGCGCAACAAAGAATAACAACAACAAAATAAATAGCGCAACGTGTGGAGCCCCCCGCACTAACGGAAGCTTCCAACACGGGACTGGGTCTAACGAGAACTAGCCGACGGGGATACCGTCCTCGGTGGAATCAAGAAATACCCCCGTGCCTTGCCTCCCATAACGCCGTCGGCACGTCGGTAACCACTATCAAGCTAGAGCCGTACATGCTACTTGTCCAAGACCAGAGCCATTATAGTTCTGTCGGTGGCGACAGGCTCCTGGGTTGCCGCTTTAAGAACCAGTCCTTACGGAGAGACACTAGGGCCAAGCACGAGGCCAACGCTCTAGCTCCCTGATCCATGTTGCTAAAAAGCAAGTTTTATCGTCCATATTGAAATAATCCATTAAGTCATGTGTAGGTAGCAAGGATTGTCCGTGCTATACTTGCCTTTATCCAATAGAGATACTGCTACTCAGATTCTTCAACTCTTGCTCTTTTAATCTTCAGATCACTCGAGGTGTGTTCCTTCTTCTTGAAATCTCCTGATGACGTTCCCCTACTCGCAACAAGCACCACGCACAAGCACACAACTATACAAGCAAACAAACAATACACAACTAAGAACAGTACACCAATCAAAGGAAAAGCTTTAAAAGAGCGCACTAAAGGATAGGGCTCGGTTCCGCGGTCACGTGAGCGCAAGAATCGCTGAAAACGTAGCTACGGTTGAAAAGGTACGGCTATCGGAAGATGTACATAGCAAAAGGGCATAAAAGACTATATGCTTGATTCATTTTAATTTAATTAAAATAATATAAAAGATATTTCAGAGAAACATCTTATGTTGAAATTAATCCAATTCTATGTGAATTTACAAAACGAGATAAAACTTAGTCATATTTTATTTATAATTATCTATATATAAATTATACCAATTAAATATTTTATTTAAGACAAAACATGTGAGGGCATCTAATCGATTTATATCATAACGTGTTTGTAGTGATCAAATTATACTGAAACATATTTAAGTTAATATTATTCAAATTAACATTTATTTACAAAAAGATCAGAGTTTAAACCTATATTTGATTTTATTTCTAAAACATATAAGGTAGGGATTAATCAAATTAATTACATGATTAATTTATAAAACAACTAACAGGGTGAACACTATTTTTAACGTGTAGCTTACATCGATACGAACCTAACGTAACTTGAACGGGTCGAATCGGAGCTAAAACGTGAAAGCTATGGCTTTTCTAAGGTCCAGGGGCTTGCTGGCAAAGTTTTAAAAGTTCCAGGGGCTTATTTGTGAAAAACCAGGGACTAAACATAATTACGCATTAAAACCCGAGGGCTAACGTGCAAATATGCCAGCTCTGGACGTCGGGTCCTATTTTTAAAAAGATCAGGGGCCTAAACAAATAATAGAGGACCCACTGGTAAATATTTTTGAACTAAGCTAGAGCGCGGATTGATTTTAGAAAAAGGTAGGGGCTCTTTTACAAAAGGTGCGGGCGCTGACCGGTACCTCAGGTTTGACTAAGGGGCAGGGTTGTCTGGGCTCGTTGGATTTGGATCCAACGGCCAGGAGCGAAAGGGGGCGATGTGAGCTGCCGGCGGGGAGGGAATACGGCGGCGCCGCCCTGCCCCACGGCGGAGGGTCGCCGGCGCGAGCTCGAATTCGAGCTAGGGGGCTCGGTTCGTGACACGGAGTGGACCTACAGCCTCGGGGCGACAAGGCGGGCTCTTCTAGGGGGTTAAAGTCGACTGGAAGGTAGTGTGGGAGGCGTGCGACGACGGCCGACGGGCGACCAACTCCGGCGAGGCGGCGCACGCTCGTCGGGGATGGAAGGGTGAGCGAGAGGCGGCTCGGGAGGGTGCTTACCTTCACGCGGAACTTCGGGCAAGGTCGGATTGACGGGAGCGGCACTGGAGAGCGGGATCGACGGCGGCCGGCGGCCGGCGGCGTCGGGGTGAGTTGGAGATGGAGCTCCGGAGCGCGGGGAGGGGTCGAGCGGGGACTTGGCGTGCTCCTGGAGGCCCGGCGGTGCTGCTCTGAGGGTCAACCGGGGCGGGGGAGCGCCGGAGAGGGGTGACGACGGCGGCCGGCGGGTTCCTTGGCTCGGCGGCTCGGGAGCGGCGCGGTTGGAGGAGCTGCGGCGGCTAGGGTTGCTGGTGAGGGGTGAGAGGGTGAGGGAGGCGGCGGCGCAGCGGGGTTAAGTAGGCGCGGGGGAAGGGCGGTCTCAGCGTGCGGGCCGGCCGCGGCGGCCGCGCCATTACCGGGAGGAGGGAGGGGAAAGTGACGTCAGCTGGCGTCGGTGGCCTGACCAGCGGGCCCGGCGTGGCAGTGACAGGGAGAGGAGCGGGGGCGAGCGCTCGGCGGGCCGGCGCTGGGCCGAAAGTGGCGCGGGAGGCGGTGGTGGGCCAGCTCGGCCTGTGAGCGCGGTGCGCTGGCGGGCTGGGGGAAGTGCAGTGGGCCTCAGAAGCTGGGCTGGCGGAGTTGGAGAGTTGGGGGAGCGGAGTTGAACCGAGGAAAAAGCTCAGGGTGCAAAACCGAACTCCGACTATAGGAACTTGTCTAGGGCTCCAAACAACTTCGTTCAAAAGCGAATTTAAATTCTCATTTGAACTACACTCAAACAAAACTCAATGCAGCCAGCATGAATGCAAGGCACTCAATTCTGCAGCAAGGAGAGGATGTCTTTCAGTTTTGCTTGATTTTCTTCTGATAGAGCTTGACCAGAAGATGTTTCTTTTCCTTGTTCAACAACTAAGTCATCCAAGGCAAATGAATAACTGGATGTTGAAGCAGATTTCTCCTGAAAAGAAATTCTTGATTGAATTAATGATAATTTATTAGGAAAGAGTAAATAAGAGGGGATGTACTCACCTCATTTCTGATTTCCTGGATAGGAGAAGGAGGTCTCTCAAGCTCAGTGGAAGGGCCTTGCATATCATGCTGAGGCCCTGTTAATTATATAAAGCATGGAAAAATTTTAAAATTATGAGAAATTATTTATTTAATTATTCCTATAAAATCACATCCCAAAATCCAAAAATTTTGGGGTGTGACATACATTCAGACCGACAAGCTTTGAAGTAATTAAAAGGCCAAGCCAAGCTGAACTATTGACATGCCAAATGGGTTTAATTCATTGAAACATTTCTGTACATGGTAAAATACAAGAAAGGTAAGGACAACCTTGTTGCCGATGCTTTGTCCCGAAGAAATATTTTGTTGAACCAACTTGAGGTAAAGGTTCTGGGACTAAAGACCTTGAAAGATTTATATTCTACTGATCATAAATTTTTAGAACCATATGCCAAATGTACAACAGAATAAGGATGGGAAAATATCATATTCATGATGTATTTTTGTTTAGAGCTGACAAAATATGTGTGCCAAATTGTTCTGTTAGACTCTTGTTGTTACAGGAAGCACATGCAGGTGGACTAATGGGTCATTTTGGATGGAAAAAGATCTACAAGGTTGTAACACCCTAAAATTCCATCAGAAATAAATCATAGCAACAAGTTTAGATTTATTTATTTTTTCTAAGGACATAATTAGAATTATCAAATAAATTTGAGCCCAAAAATACTTAAACATGATTAAATAATTTTTTGGAGCAATAAGTGTTTGTGCATCATATTTGATTTGCATGTCTTTTGTTTGACTTGTGTGAAGTTTTCAAAATCATGAAAAGTCCAAAACCCCTCCCTAAACTCTCCCTCTATCTCTCTTTCTCTCCCTCAGCCCAGCCCGCTCACCCTCTTTCTTTTCTTTCCGCCGGCCCAACGCCTCTTTCTTTTTCTCCCAGCCCAACGCGCTGCGCCGGCCCACCTCTTTCTTCGAGCCCACCTGCGGCCCAAACTTCCTTCCCCTCCCCCCTCTGCCGCTGATAGGCGGGGCCCACCCGTCAGCTCTTTCCCCAACCTCCAGCCGCGCCCCCCCAGCCACGCCGCTCGAGCTCCCGCGCCGCTCCCTCTCCCTCACCCCTTTCCTCTCCCATCCACCGAGAGGCATTCAATGCTCAGTGGAGCACTCCTCTCCAACCCCTCGCTCTCCCACCGAAACGGCCGCCCCACCGAGCTCCCCACTACCGAACGCCATTGATGGCTGGCCACATCGACGGTCGCCATGCCGGCCTCCCTTCTCTCCCCCTCCACTCTATAAAACCCCCCGCCGAGCTCTGCATCCCATTCACGACCGCTCAGTCCTCACACACACCGCAGCCAC
Source organism: Echinochloa crus-galli (assembly GCA_900205405.1). Taxonomy (NCBI): domain Eukaryota; kingdom Viridiplantae; phylum Streptophyta; class Magnoliopsida; order Poales; family Poaceae; genus Echinochloa; species Echinochloa crus-galli. The sequence continues at coordinate 591,428 of OAMR01000499.1, read as the reverse complement.
AGCTCTCTTCCGCGCCGCCGCCATCACCGAGCTCCGCCGCGTCGTCGATCAGCTACTCCGGCGCTGCTCCGCCTTGTTCGTCTACTCCCGAGCTCCTTCTCATCCTCTCTTTCGCCTGCTAGCCCGCTCACCACCTCGCCGAAGCTCCGCCGCCGCCGCTCGTCGTCGCCAGCCTCCGCCGCCGCGCGTTGGTCGACCTCAACCCCCTAGACATGTTCGCCTTATCGCCCTGAAGCTGTAGGGCCAACCCCCACCTAAAACCGAGCCTCATAGCTAGAGATCGAGCTCACTCCGGCGAGCTCTCCGCTCGGCACGGCCGCGCGCCGGCGTCCCGCCGCCGCCTCCCACCGCCCGCTGCTGTCAGCCGTACACTGCACGATCAACTTCCCAGATCCGTTCTAAGCCGAGTCAAAAATGACTCATACCGGTCAACTCCGGCCAGTGCCGGCACTTTTGCAAAAAGAGCCCCTGAGTTTTCCTGTAATCAACCCGCCGTCCTGTTCAGTTCAAAAATAATTACATTTAGGTCCTGGTTTTTACATAAAACCCCTTGAGTTTCTCTGCTTTAGTTCCCGAAGTCCAGCCCCTGTCTTTTTGCGTGTTAGCCCTCTGGTTTTAACGTGTAATTATGTTTTAGTCCCGGGTTTCTTTCAGTCAAGCCCCTGTAAGCATAGTTTTTTTTGCCAGCAGGTCCCTACACCTTGTTTTAGCCATATCTTTTCCGTCTTAGCTCCGTTTTTAGCGTTCTTGGTGTCCTCGCGTTCGTCTTTTTGAGCACAAGATGTTTGATGTACTGTTTTCTTATTGTTGTATGTTTTATTGCTTGAATCGTAGATCTCGTGCCTGTTGCGACTGAGCCGCCAATTGAAGCAGATCAAGGGCAATATTTTGAAGAAGAAGAGGATATTTTTGTAGAGCAAGGAAAGTGGCCCTCCCCGCATACTCTTTTTGTCCTATATAATTGCATGACAACTAAAATTTACTATTATTGTATTAATTTGACGGGAACACCTTTTTAAGGACTTACCTAGTCTTTTTACCCATAATTCCTTGGAACAACCCCGATTTAAATAATGTTTTGGGTTTATGCTTAGCGTTGCAATACTTTGGGAATGGTCAAATTGGGTCTTTATAAATGGTTGATCATGGCAAATTTGATGGTAAAATGTTGGTTCGGTGGTACCTGCTGCTCAGACCGGAGACGACCGTGTGGACGTCCTTGCTCGGGTCACTGCCGCACTCAACACCGACCTGGAGGTAGCCAATTAATTAGGTGTGTGATCGCACTGATGGCCTTATCCGCCTGCGAGGAGCATAGGGGGATTGGGGTTGCAGGGGTCACAGCCCGGTCCTCTTGGGGTAGCAGCCTTTGCTAAGGTGCTGACCATTAGGGAGGGTTGTGGTCCGCCCTAGCTGTAACTCTTGCGGGTTGTTGGTCCTTTGCATAGCTTTGTAAAGGCTTCATCTTCGTAGTGGACCCCTAGCCACTCACCTCGGAAGTGTTTAAGGGTTTGGCCAACCCGGGCAACATGGGGAACACGAGCTGTGGTGAAAGTGTACAACCTCTGCAGAGTGAAAACTGATTGATCAGTCGTGCTCACGGTCAAGAGCGGCTTGGACCCTCACATGATAATTGAACTTAAAGATGGAATTTAAATTGTGGTTTTACTCATGGTTTTTGGAATGAGATGTTTCTAAATGCTTAAGTGGGTTGGTATAAACTTATATCTAGCAAATAGGAAATTGCTAATAAAACTTGACCAACTTTAAAAAGCTCATTGCTGTGAACCATAGCCTATCCTTATGGCCTTGCATCTTCCCCCCGCTTGCTGAGTACCTAGTTAGGTGTACTCACGCTTGCTTATGCTGATTCAGAGACAAACAATGGTGAAGAGTACTACAGCGACTATGACGAGTTCTGAGGCTTGCGCTTCCCCCAGTCAAGATGCCTGTGGAAGTTGAAGATGAAGACGCTACGCCTAGCTATCGTGTGTTCTTCGATAAAGACCTTCGTGTCTCCCGAGAGTGTAATAAAGAATATTGTAATAATGTTATTAAACCTCTTGTACGTTTGAATATTGTGCTATGATATTACACTCTTTTGTCTATCGTATGTGTGTAAACATGATCCTGACGCACATATGAGATGCACTTGATTTCTCTTTGAAAATCAGGTGTGACAAAGGTGCTGGCTGACCATTTCTATTGGTCAAAGATGAAGAGAGACGTTGAGAGACTTGTGCAGCGATGCGTCACGTTTCACAAAGCTAAGTCAAAAAAATGAACCCCCATGGTTTATATACTCCATTTCCTATTCCAAACGTCCCTTGGGAAGACATTAGCATGGACTTTATTTTGGTTTTACCTAGGACTAAGAGGGGGAGGGATTCTATTTTTGTTGTTGTTGATAGATTCTCAAGAATAGCGCATTTTATTCCTTGTAATAAAAGCGATGATACTTACCATATAGACACTAAGTTCTTGAGCTACTTTTGGAAGACATTATGGGCAAAACTTGGAGCAAAGCTGCTGTTTTCTACAACTTGCCACCCACAAACAGATGAGTAAACAGAAGTGGTAAATAGAACACTTTCTATGTTGCTGCGTACCATGATCAAGAAGAACTTGAAGGAGTGGGAAGAGTGCTTGCCACATGTGGAATTTACATATAACAAGGTTATACATTCTACACTCATATGTGTCCATTTGAAGTTGTTTATGGATTCAAACCACTTGCCCTAATGGATCTTTTGTCATTGCAATTGCAGGAGAGGAGTAACTCGGATGCCTCTAAGCGTGCTGTATATGTAAAAAAGATACATTAGACGACAAAGGAAACAATCAAGAATAAGTCCAAGTACAATGCTGAGTGGGCAAACAAGCATCGTAGGAAGGTGACATTTGAACCAAGAGATTTTGTTTGGGTACACCTTCGCAAAGAATGCTACCCACAGAAGCGTAAATCAAAATTGATGCCAAGTGGAGATGGACCATTCAAAGTACTAGCAAAAATAAATGACAATGCATGCTCAGGGGCTGGCGCGCGCGGCGACTCGGCGTTCCACTTGTTGCGCGGCCGACCTTGGCGCGCGTGGCGACTCGGCGCTACCTCGCGTTGCTCGGCAGACCTCGCACGCTCGAGAGCTGGTGCAGGCGACAACTCAGCGTTTCCTTCCATCGTTCGGCCGACCTCGCACGCTCGAGAGCTGGCGCGGGCGACAACTCGGTGTTTCCTTCCGTCGTGCGGCTGACCTTGCATGCTCGGGAGCTGGCGCGCGCGGCGACTCCACGTTCCTTCCGTCGCAAAAAGCATCGAAGTCAGCATCAAATGGGATAAACACACGCCGAACAAGAACAACTTAACCGAGCAGCTCGCCGCTCTAACCTGTTGCTCTTGCTCGGCGTCACCTCACGTCATGCGGCCGACCTCACATGCTCGGGGGCGGGGTGCCGGATTTTGGTGATAGCACGCTTTCACCTGCTTTTTGCGGCAACATGTTGTCCTACTTCTTTTTTGGAGCCTCGGCATGCTTATACTAACCAACCCAACGCTCGGGGGCTACTGTACATACAGTGCTCCTAATCGTCGCCTTGTACTCAGTCCTCATGAGAACCGTTCGACTACCTCGAAGAACACGGCGTCATGTTGGGTGTTCTTTCTCTTTGGAGCACCGCCCACCCTTGTGTCGACCAAGTGTTGAAGCACCTTCGGCCGACTATGATGGCCTCGTTCCTTCACCAACAGTTCGACACGCGCCTGAACGTTGCTCGGGGGCTTGTGGGATATGGGTACCCTAGGGCCCATCATCGAGGGTGGCGGCGGCCGGCCCAAAGAAGACCGAGTCCTAGTAGACTCCTTCTAGGACTCCCCTTATTGTAAATAGTCCCATATGGAAAATACTCAGATTGTAACCTTACCTCCTGGATATATAAGGGGGGCAAGGGTCCCTAGATAGGGGCATCATACCAGACAACAAAATACAATTCACCCATACAGGACGTAGGGTATTACGCTACACTAGCGGCCCGAACCTGTCTAAATCACCTTGTGTCCTTCGTGTTCTTGTGATTACCATCAAGTTCTTGGGTTTACGATCATCTCTTCCTGCAAATCAACCACTTGGGTAGCCCCTTGTGGTCTGCCGGTCCTAAGGTCCGACAACTCTAACTCCCACTTGAGAGAAGTGGAGCTCCTTGGCTAGAGTGTGTGTTGAACCAGGTGAAAGACCTCAGCATTTATAGGTGAAGCAAGGCGATGGAGCTTGAGTGGCAGCCAAGGGACCGAGGGACGGTGCCTGGCCAGTTCGGCCGAACCGTGGGATGCACCTCCCTTGCTCCCTACGGCCTGGATGTTCTCCTAGGAGGCAGTTTGCAGCTGGGGGTGGCTTGGCCAAACCCCTAGATCCACCGCCTCAACTCTTGGATGCCTCAGATTTCCTCCTGGGATTGGTTGGTGCATGGAGGCGGTTCGGCTGAGCCTTTATGGTTCGGCCGAACTGGGCTTTTAGCCCAGGCCGGCCTCCTGCACCGCCTGTCCTTCCTGGACCTCTTGGGTGACTCAGTCTTGGTGTACTTCATGTGGTTTTGGCACAGGGATGAGGTGGCAATGGTCCATGTGTCACGTACTGTCATTGCTTGGTCAATTCGGCCCCAGTAGCGTGAATTCATCATTATTGCACGTGCATAAGCGATACACACCAAAACTAGTGGAACTTTATTAGAAATAAACCTAAATGCAGGAAATGACACATATAACCTCTTTTATTCCCGAGTGTTGGTGGTGGAAAACGGGATGTAACGACCACCAACAAGCTCCCCCAAGCTTAGACCTTTGCTCATCCTCGAGCAAAGATAACAACTTAGGCTCAGTGGATCAGGAGTTGCTATAATGTTAATTTCTTGCATGTAACATAAACTAGTACTCTAAAATACTCAAATCATTGGTGAAGTATTAACTCACCATTTTACCTATGGGCCGTATAGCAATCTCCTTGTCTTTGGCGGATGAATGGTTGAACAGTTTGATCAAGTTTTATTCCACTCCTACTCTTTTTAGGATCCCATCTCGGAGTTTCCACATTTTTTGAAATTTGAAATTTTGTTCCTCAATTGGTACACCCAGTCACTCAAGTGGTATTTGAATCCTCACCAAAGGCTTGTACCTTCTTTCATCCTAAAATCTAACAAAGCTTTTGTGTGGCTCAGGGACAATGGATGAAGGCATGCTTGCATCTTATATTTTGCTAAGTCAAAAACCAAACCATAGGAGGATCAAATCATACCTTTAGATCGAGAAGTGCAAGTGTATGGAATTGGTGGAACTCCTAGGGATGATTCTTCCTCTACTTGATTTATGTTTTCGAGAACATGAGCTATCTTTCTTTTCTTTATATTTTTTCCATGCCTTTGGCATGCTTTTCCTTTTCTCATTTTTTTTTATGCTCTTTGTCATGCTTTTCTTGTTTCTTTTTGCCATGCTCTTTGGCATGATTTTCTTTCTTATTTTTGCATAGCCCATGTCTCTATCAAGGATATTTGGAGAGGGAATCATGGAGCATTTATTTTTTAGGATGGATGATGGAAATATTTTCTAACTCCTAGTGTAAGAATTTGCAAATGAGAGTGGTGTGTATGTGAATCTCGATCTTTAAAGCATGAAATGTTCCTCACAAAAGTCCCAACAATTTGACAAAGGTCACTAAGATAACAAGCCGTATATCAGTAGAAGTTTTTGACTAAGCTTAGCATATGGCTTTGGTAGGGACTTTTGACCAATAAGGATGTCACACCCGAAAATTTTTGGATTTTTGGGATGTGATTTTGAAGAATAATTAAATAAAGAATTTCCCATAATTTTAATTTTTTCTCAACTTTATATAATTTTTAGGGAATTTAGGGAATTAAATTCAAATAAGCGAGGTGATAAAAATGTGTGCTGCTTGCATTTAGTGTCTTTGTGTGTGCAAAGTTTTCAAAAACGCACATAGGAGCCTATTGGGAATTTTCTAGAGTTTTCTGGAATTTATTCCTGTTTTCCCTAGAGCAAATTATAGTTTTTGGAACAAGCTCAAATCCTTTTCATGAGCTCCAAATATATTATTTGGGTTCCTCATGTGAAAATCTATCTCTAGGATTTGTTCTGGGATTTTTGGAATTTTTGGTGTATTTTTTGTGGTTTAAATGTGAATTCTAGACTCATCTAGGTTTACTTAATTACTAGAAAAATAATTACTCCGAAAATAAAAAGTCTTAAATCTTAGTAGACCAACCTTGGCCCATATTCAAATTGATTTTAGACCAAATCCATCCCATCACTTTATTGGGCGAAATTTCAAAGCCCATTAGTGCTATCTCTAAATCCCATTAACATTGAAAGGGGGTAATCCATCGATTAGTCCCATATTGCTAACGGACGTGGAGGTGAGGAGTTTTTCTCCCTATATATATAAACCACCTCTCCTCTGAAAAAGGCACACCATCGACTCCTTTACAGTGAGGCCCCTTTGAGATTCTCTAAGGTAGTCTTCTTCCTCCATATATTCCACTAGTGTCCATTCTTCATCTCGTCGTTGCGCCGAGCCTTCCATCATTTTTGGCCTCAAGATTTTCAATAAGACCTCAACGAATGTTGTAATTTTTTACCATATTTGTTTAGTCTATACTCTTTCATAGAAAACCCCCGGCTAGTTTTAAGCGCCGAAAATCTTGTTTAGTCCATAGTTTCCACGTTTTAGATTTGTTTTAATCCATTTTCGTTGTGATAGACTCATATCGACATGAATTATTATTAGAAGTATTATTTAAGTTGTTATAGGATTGAATCCCTCTAATATAAGTATTAGAGGGAGGAGAATGATAGCAATAAGTCACAGTGGAGATTTTCACCCTGAAAAACAGATTCTGAAAGGACCACTAAATCATGTGTCATTTGTAGATAGTAGCTCTTAAAATCATGACTGTTTTCCATAAGATAGGTTATCAAATTATGAATCTAACCCAACTGGAATCACGTTAATCAGATGTCTAGAACTTGAGATATAAAATAAACAAGTAGACTATGTTAGATGGTGACGAGAATTGATCAAAACCCTTCGGATAGCTTTATCTTTTCAACCTTTGCTCCGTTTTCAGCGATTCTTGCACTCATGTGACCATAGAATCGAGCCCTTCCACTTAGCATGCTCTTTTAAAGCTTTTAGTTTAACTGGTGTACTGTTCTTAGTTGTATATTGTTTGCTTGCTTGTTTAGTAACTTGTTGTGCTCGTGTCGTTGATTGCTGCGAGTAGAGGAGTGCCATCAAGAGATTTCAAGGAGAAGAGTTTAAAGACCAAGAGCATAAGTGATTATACTAGATTTGAGGCAAGTATAACACGGACAATCCTTGCTACCTACACACCCTT
>OAMR01000499.1:536058-563634 GCA_900205405.1 Echinochloa crus-galli | reverse complement strand
CCTAATACACAGGTATCAGCCTGACTGAAACATAGCTCACCACATCATCTCCATGCACCAAGAATCAAAATATTAATATCCCGGTTATTATTGTATAAACTCGGTTCTGGGCAGATGGCTGCACATCCAGAAATATTGCAAACTTAACGAGACAATAACTGAAGATACAAAAACCAAGACCATACAGTATTCCAATTTTGACATCAATAACCTTTAACATATTCAGGTCGGCTTGCACAGTTGCATTGTAGCTTACGGACCCAAATTCCGACACAGCTGATAAAGAAAACAGTTCACTGGTTCTTTGCTCCACACTATCTCTGCTGCAGCTATTTCCTCGCTATCTTCATACTCATCTTCTTGATCTGCTCTTTCAAGGAATTGGTTATAGATGTCAGCTACATCATTATTTTTAGCAAATCTGACATCTTTCTTGAAACCATACGCCTGGTTACTCATCAAGGCCAATCTGTGCGACAACTGGCCCAAATCATCAAACTCCATCCCGAACAGCTTCTCCCGAATGGCAGGCAGCATGCCAGCTACAGCCATACCAGCCAGCTGGTCATCAGGTATGTTCAGAGAAAAGCACATACTCTTAGTTTCCCTAAACCTCCTGAGGAACTCTGTAGGTGTTTCATTATTCCTCTGCCTTAAGCTGGTCAAATCAACCAACTTTTTCTCGGTACTGCCAATAGCACTGATGAATGTCGGCCTTGGCTTGTCACCATCTCCAATGTCCACTTCTTCTAATTTATCGGCCGACACAAATCCACGTCCTAATTTTCCATCAGTTCCATCAATTGGATTTTCCATCAAAAATTACTATGAGAGCCGACTGCTTCGATCGGCTGTTGATCACTGCTGGCTGGTGCCACAGGACCTTCTCCCCAGTCTTTGCCTGAGAAACAATCTATGCCTTGATATTCCCACTTATGCCCCTTGCTAGATGGAGGATTTATTTGGCCAATCAAATCTATTCCCCATCCTCTGAATGGCCATGGCTTCACCTGTCATCTTCAGTACTTTGGAAACATACGCGCGTCATAATTGCTTCATCTGCCGACTCACCTTTCAACGCACTCCTCGATGGCCCTTTTAAACTGCCTTTCCACTCCGTTTCGGCCAACGTTTTCCAGACTGCCTTGTTTTTTAATCTTAGAGTTCAAAGAACACCCTTTCCTCTTCTCATTCATCATCTAATCCAGCCTAGAAAATGTCTTCTGTGAGCAGCAGGCAAAATTCCGAGCCTGGTGCATCTAGCACCTCTAAGAGGAGGTCATCTTCTTCTTTACTCCATTTTGTGATAATGCAATCATTCTTATCTGGTTTGCCCTTACACAGGAGAGTCGATGATGATCTTCCAGAAGACCTGATTCATCAGGTTGTCAACTTTCAACTTATCCTGGAAGATAAGAATCAGGAGATTGATCGAATTTCTAGGGAACGTGACATTGCTCGGAAGCGAGCTGCTGGTGAGTATCTTCTTATTCCTGATCTTGTTTTTCCTTCTTGCTTTTGCTCACTCTTTCTTTTTAGCTCTGGAAAAACAGCTTTAGACTCTGGAAGCCGCCGTTGCCAGGCTTGCCCTTACGGCCAATGCAACAGGTAGGATGGCCTTGGATCGGGTGAACAATATCAACCAGATCCTTCCTGATATCTCCAGGGCCGGTATGGGCTATGGTGCAGCACTCGCCTTCAACGCCGTGCGGATTCATTCTGGCATCGACTACAGTAGATTCGACGTTTGCGAGCGGGGCCTGGAGCGTGAAGTAGAACACTCTGTGGAGGACATGAAAGAAACAGGGACAGATCTGGCCGATTCTTTCAATCATGATCTCCCGATTAGGCATAGGATTGGGTGGATCAACTAATCCCCATTGTAATCTTATGCCTTCCTTCTTGTAAATGATCTAATCAATGGAAGTCTTTTGTTTAATTACTGGAATCACTCCGCGATCGATATTTAATCATAATCTTGTTAGAAGCCTCTGCCTGACCATTAGCTTGGGCATAATAAGGAGAAGAATTTAACAATCTGATGCCCATACTTTCAGCAAAATCTCTGAATTCTGAAGATGTAAATTGAGTCCCTTGATCAGTGGTGATTGTCTGAGGAATCCCAAATCTGTAAATGATGTGTTCTTTAACAAATTCAACCATATTCTCCGACGTCACCTTCTTTAATGGAATTGCCTCAACCCACTTGGTAAAATAATCGGTTGCCAAAAGCACAAACTTATGCCCCTTGCTAGATGGAGGATTTATTTGGCCAATCAAATCTATTCCCCATCCTCTGAATGGCCATGGCTTGACAATGGGATTCAAAGCCGATGCCGGAACTCTCTGAATGTTTCCAAATTTCTGACAGTCTTGACATCCTTTATAATATTCAAAACAATCTTCCAACATTGTCGGCCAGTAATATCCAGTTCTTCTAATAACCCACTTCATTCGGTAGGCCGATTGATGTGCTCCACACAACCCATCATGTACTTCACTCATCAGCCTTTTTGCTTCTTCATGATTTAGGCAATGTAACAGCACTCCATCCAGGGATTTATAATACAAATTATCATCAAGAAGAACAAACTTTAAAGCTTTATACCTGAGCTTTCTAGAAACCTTTCGGGACGGATTCTCCAGATAATCGGCAATCTCTTTTCTCCAATCATCTTCTGCCAGATTACTCCCGAATGCATATACATCATTAGCAAAAACTTCTCGAAGCTCTTTATAACCTGATGCACTTTGGGCCAATCTATTTGCCTCTCCATTATCCCCTCTAGGAATGTGTTGTAGAATTACTGACCGAAAGCTCTTCAATATTTCTTTGCATTCTTCATAGTAATTCCTCAAGGTATCACTTTTGCACTCATATTCACCATTCAATTGCTTTATGACCAATTCTGAATCTCCAAAAATTTCAACCGCAATGGCCTTTGCTTCTTTCAAATATTGGAGCCCTTTGAGCAATGCCTCATACTCAGCTTGATTGTTAGTAACAGCAGATTGAATGGGAACAGCAAACTCAAATGTTTCTCCTTTGGGTGAAATTAATAAGATACCTGCTCCACCACCTTTGTTGCATGAAGATCCATCGAAGAATAACACCCAAGGAACAATGTTAAGCAAATTTATCGATGTATCATGATGTTCAGTAATGAAGTCGGCAATAATCTGTCCCTTAACAGCCTTTGCCGATTCAAACCTTAACTCAAATTCAGACAAAGCTAAAATCCATTTGCCAATCCTTCCGTTCAAAATCGGCATAGACAACATGTGTTTTATCACATCAAATTTTGAATACACAATGCATTCGGCATGTAGTAAGTAGTGCCGAAATTTTGTACAGGAGTAGTAAACACATAAGCAAAGTTTCTCTATAGCCGAATACCTTGTCTCTGGATCTAGTAACTTTCGGCTAAGGTATGCAACTACTCTTTCCTTCCCTTCAAATTCTTGAATGAGGGCCGATCCAATAGTTTGGGCATCGGCCGCCACGTACAACTTGAAAGGCTTGTTCAATTGTGGAGGCACCAATACTGGTGGCTTCTTCATGTACTCTTTTATTTCATTAAAAGCCTTTTGTTGTTCGTCACCCCATACAAACTTTTGATCCTTTTTTATTTTCAATAGTGAGGAAAAGGGCAACACCTTTTGTGACAAGTTTGATATGAATCTTCTCACAAAATTTATCTTGCCAAGCAGTGATTGTAGCTCTTTAAGATTAGTTGGAGGAACAATTTCATCAATTGCCTTCATGCTTTTCTTGCCAACTCCTATTCCTCCTTCATGTATCAAAAATCCCAGAAACTCTCCAGCCGAAACTCCAAAAGCACACTTGTTCGGGTTCATCTTAAGCCCATGTTTCCTAGTGCACTCCAGGGTTTCCCTTATGTCAGCCAAATGAGACTCGTGATCCAATGACTTGATTACAACGTCGTCAATATATATTTCCACAATCTTGCCGATCAACTCATGAAAAATATAATTCATAGCCCTTTGATAAGTTGCACCGGCATTTTTCAATCCAAAGGTCATGACAACCCACTCAAACAACCCTATGTGTCCAGGACACCTGAAAGCTGTCTTTACTATATCTTCCAATGCCATATAAATCTGATTGTATCCTGCGTTACCGTCCATGAAACTGAGCACTTTGTATCCAGCAGCAGCATCAACTAATGAGTCAGCAATTGGCATTGGATATCCATCCATGGGTGTAGCCTTGTTTAAGTCTCTAAAGTCTATGCAAACCCTCATTTTTCCATTTTTCTTATAGACAGGAACAATATTAGAGATCCAATCCGCATATTTGCATGGCCGAATGAAATTTGCGTCTAGTAACCTTTCAATCTCTTTTTTCACATCGGCCAACACTTCTTCCTTGTAGATTTTTCGGGGTGGTTGCTTGTAAGGCCTGTAACCAGGTTTGATCGGCAACCGATGTTCAACAATAGAACGGTCTAGACCGGGCATCTCCGAATAATCCCAAGCAAAGCAGTCTTTGTATTCTCTTAATAATTTAATCAACTCTTCTCTGAAAACTGAATCTAAGTTTGCACTGATGAATGTCGGCCTTGGTTTGTCACCATCTCCAATGTCCACTTCTTCTAGCTTATCAGCCGATACAAATCCACGTCCTAACTTCCCGTCAGTTCCATCAATTGGATTCTCCATTAAAAATTACTATGAGAGCCGACTGCTTTGATCGGCTGTTGATCTCTGCTGGCTGGTGCAACAGGACCTTCTCCCCCGTCTTTGCCTGAGAAACAATCTATGCCTTGATACTCCCAAAAAGCTGGTTCCATATTTGCCACACTTATTGAATCATCTGCTTGGACAATCTCCACCTCATTATCTATCCACTCAATGAGCTGTTGATGCATGGTTGATGGGATACAGCAATTTGCATGAATCCAATCTCTTCCAAGCAGCAAACTATATGCCCCTTTGCCCTCAATGACAAAGAAAGTTGTAAGCAGAGTCTTGGAACCAATCATCAAATCTACATGCACACATCCCTTGGTGTCCGAAGGACTATGCTTGTTGGTGTCAAATCTCCAGGGCCCATACCAAGCTTCCTGAATGTGGTATATGGCATTACATTGACAGCAGCTCCTCCATCGACAAACATCTTGGTCAACGGTTTGCCATTAACATATCCCTTCAAGTACAGTGGCTTCATGTGCCGATTCTGGGCTGGCTTCTCAAAAACAGCTTGCTTGTTCAACACCAATTGTATTGTTAGTAACAGTAGATTGAATGGGAATAGCAAACTCAAATGTTTCTCCTTTGGGTGAAATTAATAAAATACCTGCTCCACCACCTTTCTCGCATGAAGATCCATCGAAGAATAATACCCAAGGAATAATGTTAAGCAAAGTTATTGATGTATCACGATGTTCAGTAATGAAGTCAGCAATAATCTGCCCCTTGACAGCTTTTGCCGATTCAAACCTTAATTCGAATTCAGATAAGGCCAAAATCCATTTGCCAATCCTTCCATTCAAAATTGGCATTGACAACATGTGCTTAATTACATCAAATTTTGAATATACAACGCATTCGGCATTCAATAAATAGTGCCGAAATTTTGTACATGAGTAATAAACACATAAGCAAAGCTTCTCTATAGCCGAATACCTTGTCTCCGGGTCTAGTAACTTTCGGCTAAGGTATGCAACTACTCTTTCCTTCCCTTCAAATTCTTGAATAAGGGCCGATCCAATAGTTTGGGCATCGGCCGCCACGTACAACTTGAAAGGCTTGTTCAATTGTGGAGGCACCAATACTGGTGGCTTCTTCATGTACTCTTTTATTTCATCAAAAGCCTTCTGTTGTTCGTCACCCCATACAAACTTTTGATCCTTTTTTATTTTCAATAGTGAGGAAAAGGGCAACACCTTCTGTGACAAGTTTGAGATGAATCTCCTCACAAAATTTACCTTGCCAAGCAGTGATTGTAACTCTTTAAGATTAGTTGGAGGAACAATTTCATCAATTGCCTTCATGCTTTTCTTGCCAACTCCTATTCCTCCTTCATGTATCAAAAATCCCAGAAACTCTCCAGCCGAAACTCCAAAAGCACACTTGTTCGGGTTCATTTTAAGCCCATGCTTCCTGGTGCATTCTAGAGTTTTCCTTATGTCAGCCAAATGGGACTCATGATCCAATGACTTGATCACCACATCATCAATATATATTTCCACAATCTTGCCGATCAACTCATGAAAAATATAATTCATAGCCCTTTGATAAGTTGCACCGGCATTTTTCAATCCAAAGGTCATGACAACCCACTCAAACAACCCTATGTGTCCAGGACACCTGAAAGCTGTCTTTACTATATCTTCCAATGCCATAAAAATCTGATTGTATCCTGCATTACCATCCATGAAACTGAGCACTTTATATCCAGCAGCAGCATCAACTAATGAATCAGCAATAGGCATTGGATATCCATCCATGGGTGTAGCTTTGTTTAGATCTCTAAAATCTATGCAAACCCTCATTTTTCCATTTTTCTTATAGACAGGAACAATATTAGAGATCCAATCCGCGTACTTACATGGCCGAATGAAATTCGCATCTATTAATCTTTCAATCTCCTTTTTCACATCGGCCAACACTTCTTCCTTGTAGATTTTTCGGGGTGATTGCTTGTAAGGCCTGTAACCAGGTTTGATCGGCAACCGATGTTCAACAATAGAACGGTCTAGACCGGGCATCTCCGAATAATCCCAAGCAAAGCAGTCTTTGTATTCTCTTAATAATTTAATCAACTCTTCTCTGAAAACTGAATCTAAGTTTGCACTGATGAATGTCGGCCTTGGTTTGTCACCATCTCCAATGTCCACTTCTTCCAATTTATCGGCCGACACAAATCCACGTCCTAATTTTCCATCAGTTCCATCAATTGGATTCTCCATCAAAAATTACTATGAGAGCCGACTGCTTCGATCGGCTGTTGATCACTGCTGGCTGGTGCAACAGGACCTTCTCCCCAGTCTTTGCCTGAGAAACAATCTATGCCTTGATACTCCCAAAAAGCTGGTTCCATATTTGCCACGCTTATTGAATCATCTGCTTGGACAATCTCCACCTCATCATCTATCCACTGAATGAGCTGTTGATGCATGGTTGATGGGATCATCTTTGGCTAAAAGATTGGTCAAAGGCCGAGATATTTGGGAGAAGTTTTTAATGAAGCGCCTATAGAACCCGGCATGACCAAGGAAGCTTCGGATCCCCTTAACGTTTGTGGGAGGTGGAAGTTGCTCAATTACTTCGATTTTTGCCCTGTCTACCTCGATTACTCGTTCAGACACCCGATGTCCTAAGACACTACTGATGGACCTATCAGATCGATCTCGAGCTCTAATCCACCGGATGATTAGTTCTAAAACGACCCAAAAACCTGCATCTACCGCATGATACCCGGCTCTGTCAAGATCCATGCATAGTCAACAGGCTTGAACCCGCGACACGTGGCAATCTAGATCGGCTCGGATTCGGCTATGTAGAGAGAATGTGATCATGCCTTGCAACGAGTCGAGACCGAACCTAACCGATCTAGATTGGGCAAAAAGAGTGTTGTATGAATTAAACATAAAGTAAAACCCAGACAACACAGGGTAACTTAATGAATCTACTAGACCTTGCCAAAATCTAATAGAGCCGATAACTTGGTCCATACTAGATCTTAGCCCACCGCATGGCGATATTAGAGATCCAATCCGTGTATTTACATGGCCGAATGAAATTTGCATCTAGTAATCTTTCAATCTCCTTTTTCACATCGGCCAACACTTCTTCCTTGTAGATTTTTCGGGGTGGTTGCTTGTAAGGCCTCATAATCTTGTTAGAAGCCTCTGCCTGACCATTAGCTTGGGCATAATAAGGAGAAGAATTTAACAATCTGATGCCCATACTTTCAGCAAAATCTCTGAATTCTGAAGATGTAAATTGAGTCCCTTGATCAGTGGTGATTGTCTGAGGAATCCCAAATCTGTAAATGATGTGTTCTTTAACAAATTCAACCATATTCTCCGACGTCACCTTCTTTAATGGAATTGCCTCAACCCACTTAGTGAAATAATCTGTTGCTAAAAGTACAAACTTATGCCCCTTGCTCGATGGAGGATTTATTTGGCCAATCAAATCTATTCCCCATCCTCTGAATGGCCATGGCTTGACAATGGGATTCAAAGCCGATGCCGGTACTCTCTGAATGTTTCCAAATTTCTGACAGTCCTGACATCCCTTGTAATATTCAAAGCAATCTTCCAACATTGTCGGCCAGTAATATCCAGTTCTTCTAATAACCCACTTCATTCGGTAAGCTGACTGATGTGCTCCACACAAATACAATCTAATCATGAAAGGCTAAAAGCATGCATTGTCTAAAGCAAACTCGCGAACACGTTTCACTCGTTAAGGTACTGCCGAATACGGCTAGACAGCCGATTCGGGTTCCGCGAAGAAGGAACAAGCTCTGTCAACGATGATGGACCTATCAGATCGATCTCGAGCTCTAATCCACCGGATGATTAGTTCTAAAACGACCCAAAAACCTGCATCTACCGCATGATACCCGGCTCTGTCAAGATCCATTCACAATCAACAGGCTTGAACCCGCGACACGTGGCAATCTAGATCGGCTCGGATTCGGCTATGTAGAGAGAACGTGATCATGCCTTTCATACTCATCTTCTTGATCTGCTCTTTCGAGGAATTGGTTGTAAATGTCGGCTACATCATTTTGCTTGGCAAATCTATCATCTTTCTTGAGGCCATATGCTTGGTTACTCATCAATGTCAACTTCTTTGACAACTGACCCAGATCTTCAAACTCCATACCGAACAGCTTTTCACGAATTGCAGGTAGCATCCCAGTCACAGCCATACTAGCCAACTGATCATCTAGAATATTTAGAGAAAAGCACATATTCTTTGTCATCCTTCTTTTACTGTCTGGTGGCAAGAATTCCATGATCACATCTTCAACATGCCAATTCATCCCTTCTGCCTTGAGTTGATGCCTGACTCCTAACAGAGGAACCTTCTTGAACCACGCTTAAATCCACCGCATGATACTAAGCACGGTAACAAGACTACTTGCATCATAATCTAAATCCACCGCATGATACTAGACATGATACAAGGTTGCCGGTACTTACGGAGGTCGACGGATCGATGATTCCCCTCGAAGAACTCGACGACACGACTAAAGGACTCGAAAAGGTGGCGCGGGGCCGGTTTGTTGTACGATTGTTCTCCCTCTAATACAATCACCATGGGTTCATATTTATACCCTGGTCTTGACACGATTCCTAATCGACTACGGTTACAAAACGTTTATTTCCAAAGAAATACGTCGAAATGCCGTATTCATCTTGCATTTTTTACCAAATCGGCTTCTTTCCTTGTATTCACTCCACGTCATCACGCGTCCCGAATGTTTTCCATAGAGTAAATCCCTTGCCGAATTGGTGACGAATTCCCGACCGCAGAATGCCTTTGCCGAATCGTTCTCGAAGATAAGTTTTCTTTGACTGAACGATGTTTATCTTTTCATCAATTCCGGCCCACATGTCAGCCTCTTCCTGGTGTCATTTTTGGTGTCAACAGCTAGCTCGCGGTCGACAGAGACGCAAGCACATCACCACTATCAAATTGGGGGATCGAACTGCGGTGTTGCATGATGACAAAGAGCGCCTGCTCCATGATTATTTTGAAGGGCTGTTTGGTCAGGCGGTGCACAGCGAGTATGCTGTTGATCTGCGCGCCTTGGGCCTGTCGGAGCATGATCTCGCTGGCCTGGACGCACCAATTGGTCATTGTTTCTCCCAGAGCCTTGTACAATAAGCAAGAAAAATGCTCTCTTTCTTCATCTGAGCTCATGTCTGACTGTCCAGGCAGCAAGACTCTTGGCAGTTCTGTCTTGAGAAAAGGTGCACCACTCCTGTTTTTGCCGAAAGACAGCAAGCACTTTTTAGTGAACTGCTCTACAGCAGCCTTCACCATCTGTTGTTGTTCTTCAGTCAGTTCTTCAAGAGTGACATCCAACAATTCTTTTAATTCAGGCATCTTCAAGAGTGCCAAAAAGTGTGTTGAGTGCCAAAAGGTGTGTTGACGCAAAATATGCAGTTCGCGCCAAGCACACAGCAAGCCGAATCAGCTGGCTTCACACGTGGCCCTGGCTTTCGAATTCCGGAGGCGTGCCACTTGGAGTGTAGATCCATTGAACCTATTTCACATGTATGGAAATATTATGCAACCATATATGCGGCTTCGAAGCCCTTCTGAGTGACATATGGCTATTAAGGAGCCACCTGTCAGCAGTTAAAGTATCATTCGACAATCAATAAAGCATATGAGGGTCCCACTAAGCATTGCCGACCACATGACGTCACCATGACGATATATCGATCTTTTGTTTGAGACAAATCAATAGCTCATATCCATGACCGATTATCGAGAGTAAATGAAGTAATAATAAATAAAGGGTGAAACACGATCATGAAAGTACATTAAATAAGAATGCATAGGCCGAAAGCAGCACCCGTCAAGCATGATAACAAACAAGTTAATCCACCGCATGATACGACTTGTTTGAAACCACACCACTAACCAGATTAGATCAATCCACCGCATGATACAATCTAACCATGAAAAGCTAAAAGCATTCAGTGTTTAATACGAACTCTTGATCGATATATAGCTACGGGAGAGCTATCTATCAATAATCCATGCATTCGGTACGTATTCGGCAAAAGCACGTAAGAAAGATCGCATTGCCGACCGCATGACGTCATCGTGACGATAGATCGGTTTACGCAAAGCAAAGCAGCACATATCCATGACCGATTATCGAGTACAAATATAATGTGAAAAATAAATAAAAGGGTGAGTCGTGATCGTGAATCCACAGTGAACAAGAATGCATAGGCCGAAAGCAGCACCCGTCAAGCGTAATAACAAACAAGTTAATCCACCGCATGATACGACTTGTTTAAAATCACGCCACCAACCAAGAATAGATCAATCCACCGCATGATATACTCTAAACGTGGAAGGCTAGAAGCATTCATTATTTAAAACAAAGTTACGAACACGTTTTCACTTATTGAGGGACTGCCGAATACGGCTAGATAGCCGATTCGGGTTCCATGAAGAAGGAACAAGCTTTGTCGATGTTGGTAGACCTATCAGATCGATTTCGAGCTCTAATCCACCGGATGATTAGTTCTAAAACGACCCAAAAACCTGCATCTACCGCATGATACCCGGCTCTGTCAAGATCCATGCATAGTCAACAGGCTTGAACCCGCGACACGTGGCAATCTAGATCGGCTCGGATTCGGCTATGTAGAGAGAATGTGATCATGCCTTGCAACGAGTCGAGACCGAACCTAACCGATCTAGATTGGGCAAAAAGAGTGTTGTATGAATTAAACATAAAGTAAAACCCAGACAACACAGGGTAACTTAATGAATCTACTAGACCTTGCCAAAATCTAATAGAGCCTATAACTTGGTCCATACTAGATCTTAGCCTACCGCATGGCTCATGATCTAACAAAGAAGCCTACTTGAATCAAGCTTAAATCCACCGCATGATACTAAGCATGATACAAGGTTGCCGGTACTTACGGAGGTCGACGGATCGATGGTTCCTCTCGAAGATTTCGACGACACGACTAAAGGACTCGAAAAGGTGGCGCAAGGCCGGTTTGTTGTATGATTGTTCGATCCCTATTACAATCACCATGGGTTCATATTTATACCCTGGTTTTGACACGATTCCTACTCGATTACGATTACAAAACGTTTGTTTCCAAAGAAATACGTCTAAAATGCCGTATTCATCTTGTATTCTTCATCAGATCGGCATTTTCCTTACTTGATCCATGTCATCACGCGTTCCCGAATGCTTTCCATAGAGCAGCTCCTTGCCGAATCGGCGACGGACTCCCGACTGCAAAATGCCTTTGCCGAACGCTCTTGAAGACAAGCCTTCCCTTCCGAACGATATCTTTTACCAATTCTGGCCCACATGTCAGTCTTTTCCTGGTGCCAAATTTTGGTGTTAACACCGCCTCTGCGTCCTGGATGTCCTGGGCCTCCCTCTGCTGATGTGGAACTTGTTGTGTGGGCCCAGGATGATGTGGCGTGAGTCCGGAATGAGTTGGCGGTCGTCCACATGTCGTGCATTGTGTCCGCTTGGTCATCGTTGATGTGGACGGCTCCCGATGGTCTGTACGGCTAAGGGGGTAACCGGCCGAACATGTCGTTCGGCCGTTTCTGTCATTTTCGACCCCAATAGCACATATTTCGTAATATTGTACCTGCACAAGTGACACTCACCAAAACTCGTGGAACTTTATTAGAAACAAGACCTAAGTACATGGAATGTTGCATATAACCTCATTTATTCCCGAGTATTGGTGGTCGGATTTGGGTTGTAACGACCGCCAACAAGCTCCCCCAAGCTTAGCTCTTTGCTCGTCCTCGAGCAAAGGTATAAACTTAGGCTCGGTGGATCAAGAGTTGCTACAATGTCATTTCTCTTGCAGGTAACTTTATAGACAACTAGTACTAAAAAATACTTGAATCATGGGCAAAGTTTTTAATTCTCCTTTTTACCTATGGGGCTTATAGCAATCTCCTTATCTTGGGCGGTTGAAAGGATGAACAGCTTAAACTCAGTTTTATTCCACTCTACTCTTTTCAGGATCCCATCTCGGAGTTTTTTTCACAAGTTTTGAAAACTACAAATTGTTCCTCATTGGCACACTTAATCGCTCAAGTGTATTTGAATCCTCACACTCTTTGGCATGCTTTTCTTTTTCTCTTATTTTTGCCATGCTTCTTTGGCATGCTTTTCTTTTTGCATAGCCCATGTCTCTATCAAGAATATTTGGAGAGGGAACTCATAGAACATGGAGCATTTATTTTTGTGGATGGATGATGGAAAATGTTTGCTAACTCCCAGTGTAGGAATTGCAAGTGAGAGGTGGTGTGTGTACGTGGGTCTCGATCTTTAAGAATATGAAAGCTTCACTCAAAGGTCACAACAATTTGACAAAGCTCACTAAGATAACAAGCAGCATATGAGTAGAAATTTTCAACTAAGCTTATCATATGGCTCTGGTAGGTATTTTGACCACTGAGGAATAGAATTTAACCAAATTCTCACTATATCAATCCCACAACAACTTAGACTTGGAATAAAGCATGTGCTCCCACAAGGTTTTCAGGTTCATTATATTCATGCCGAATAACTCAAGCATAATTAAGCAACTAGTTGCAACAAAGTACTTGCAAAATTAATGACAGAGCAACTATTCATCATTTCCAAAGTGAGAGGCATATGATTCATTCCATGCATAGTTGGGAGTTACTTTATTCAAGGGAAATATTTTTGGTATTTTTCATTTTTTTAAATGCAAACTAAACATGAAGGAAAAGGGAAATGCAATTGGGTGATCAAAGTGCTGGGTAAATCGGAACATACCTGGATGGGGGTCCTCCCCCAAGCTTGGACTTCTCACTGGTAGGGATGAAATCTTGACAGGTACTGGCTCAGCTGATCCGCCTGCTCGTGGACGTCATGCTGGATGGACGCCATCATCCCGCTATTCTCTTGATGGTACTGAGAATGGCGGGCTAGCGTGTCTTGGATCTCTCGGGTGCGGTCGTCGATGAGCTCGACTCAGTCGGAGATGTAGGACAGCTCCCGACCGTAGTCGAAGCGTGCGGATTGTGAGTATCCAGGGTAGTATGGTTGGGAGGTATGGTCGTACCCCCCAGCATACCGACTCCCGGACCACTCAGAGTCCGTGTCCTGGCCGTATTCCCAGCGTCCTGAGGTGAAGTAGTTCGTCTCCTGGTGTTGCCCAGAGCCTCCTGCTCCGGACGTCCCAGCGCCGGTGTACATGTCGTATGTGGCCTCAAAAGCGGAAGTATGTCGATGCGGCATGCGTGGTGCATCTTCCGGCTCCTTTGAGGTGGCGAACCCAGCATCACGCCTATCTCGTCCCCTTGTGACTGGTCCATCACCTGCAACGCTATGCCGAGCGGGCTCTCTCCAAGGTGGAGAATCGTTCGACTCGGTCCTCAGCTGAAGAGTTAGTTTCGGCGTGGTATACAACCTTAGTGCTGCACAAGGCAAGGGCACTTCAGTTGTATAACCACGATAAATAATAACTAGCATTGCATCAGGCGTCCGCCGTATCATGTGGGCTTGCACAAAGTGCTCGGCATCCACGACGGAACACGCTGTCTCGATGTACGTGAGCCGGGCGCCCTGAAGAACGCCCAGATGGTTAGCGAGGCGAGTGACTAGAGAAATATTCGCCATGCTACCCACATGAGAAATATGAAACAGCCAGTGACTAACCATGTCTTTCACAGGTGAATAGGGTATTTGCTTGACCATGGCAAAGAGAACCCGCAACTCAATGCTGTTGACAGGGCGCAAATCTGCCCGGGGGAATACCGTCATAGACACCCAACGATGCATGAATCGCAAAGTGGGGTTATGGATACTGTTTGTGCGAGGCGCATGACAGTTGGTATTCCCCGAAATCTTTTTCTAAAATGCCCCCAGATCAAATCTTTTCAGCGCTTTGTTTGGGTCTAAGGAACAACGGCTTGAAAATCCGAGACCCGAACTAAAATCCCTCCAAGAGCAAAAGAACTCTTGGTTGAAAAACCGAAAATGAATCCCCCTAGTTTCTGAAACCAAAGTAGAAAGGAACTCGAGGGTAGGTACGAACCTTGTTCGTTGATGTGCCAGAAGTTCTCCCAGCCAATGGCCTGGAAGACTTCCGTGAACTCTTCATCCATACCCGTGTCCCTGAGCAAATCCTGCTCAAAAACACGGGTGTGCTCGAACTCCTTCAGCCGAAGCTCGTTGGAGGTGTTCTGCTCCCGCTCGTTCCTGAGGTTGATGTCGTTGATGCTCAGGAGCTACCTAGCCGGGGGCGTGGCATGGCCCCATCCCGAGCCGGCTGCTTCGTGCTCGTCCGTGTCCATCCGGCTCGAGCCTTGGGACGGAGCTGGGGAACTCCCAGCATCGTCCGTGCGGCGGCTAAGCCGGGTAAAACGACGGAGTGCAGCGATGAACTTCGACATGATCACTGTAAAATGTTAGTGCAACAACAACTACCCGAAGGACTGAATATATGAGGTTTAGCACAGAAAATCAAGTCAGTCGTCCGAGATAGTTAGTCGTTCTTGCGGGGATAAAAACCACCACAACGGTTAGTCGTTCTTGTGGGTGTCGGAGACCACCACAAAATCGTCTAGAATTTCAGCACAAAGATCACAACAAAAGCAAAATATTTTTGGAATTTTCTAGGTATGCAAGTGAACCAAAACTTGAGCAAGAACTTTAGGAAGAACTTGAGCAAGAACTTGAGAAAAGAAATGAGAGAGAGGGAGAGCTCCTAGCAGAATATTCAGAATGGGAGAGTGAGTGAATGGTGCAAGGAAGCAAACAAGCAATGCCAGCAATTTATAGGCCGAGGGGAGGGCCTTGGCCAGTTCGCCCGAAGGCTCTGGTTCGCCCGAACTAGGCCTGGTGGCCAGGGCACTCACATGCGAGTGTAGCACTCACATGCCTTTGTTTCCACTCCAAGTTTGTGTGGCCATCAATTCCTAAGGACATTTTTAGTGGAATTTAGTGGTAGGTGAGATGGAAATGAGACATGACCAAAGTGGAATTTAGTGGAGTCACCACCATGCTGCCATGTTGGTGATAATTGGTTAGGATAGGAGTGATATGCAAATGACACACACAAGGAGAAATCTAGGATAAGTGATTTAGATAGAAGAGCGGTCTAGCTAGTGGGAGAACAACGAGACAGGAAAGGATTCCTATATACTTCCACTGGCCTTGAGATATCTCTAGCAAAGATTACAGCTAGCATGAAGAATGGCAACTATGGTTCTTCTCCTAGTTCTATTATCTGAACATTGGGAAGCGGTGCACGCGGTACTCAACTAAGATAGCTCGAGATAAAAATTCAAAAGTAATCTAGCCAAATGCTTCCCCGGCAACGGCGCCAGAAATGCTTGTTGGCACTTCTTACGATCCAGAGCGGGACTTCTCCTGTCTTCAGGTGCTCTTGTCATCGTCCGGTCCCGGAGTGGATGACTCGGACGATGCAACCATCTTCCGCCACATTTTCTTGTTCTTCTTCTTCTGTGTCGGTGGCGGTGGGATCGGTGTCTCTGGAGAATTCCAGAGGGCTTGCTCTTCCTCATATTTCTTTACGAGGCAGTCCATTTCTTCTGCAGTCGTCGGTTTTGCTGGCTCGTTCCATTTGGGCTGCTGTCCACCGAGTATTTCCAGCTCTCCAATAATAAGAGCTTTAAGGAAACACTCGGCGCTTCTCTGCTCCGGTGTGAGTGGCTCTGCCTTCCTCTCTTCCCAGGGTTGAAATTTGAAGTAAGTCAACCTTCCGTCGATACAGAACGATATTTCTCTCGCATCCATATCGATCCTAGCCCGGGTGGTGTTCAAGAATGGCCGGCCCAACACAAGGGGAAACGAATGCTCGTTCCCCGTGTCGAGGACAACAAAATCCATAGGGACATATCGTCCCCAGATTCGGACCGGTACATTCTGGATCACCCCCTCGGGGTAGCAGATGGTTGAATCCGCAAGCTGTAGCTGGGCAGTAGTAGGTGACAAAGTAGGATAGCGTAATTTCTTAAATAGTACCTTAGACATGATGTTGACGCTTGCCTCTAGATCACAGAGTGCATCACCAATGCGACGATTCCAGATCGTGCACTGAATGATGGGCACTCCGAGATCTTCCTTCCTGTCCGGAGAGGTCTTGATGATTGCTCTTTTCACATCTCTTGGCCGGTAGGTCCATCTTGGTGTCAGCACTTGGATGCGTGCGACCTTCCCTACGTGGTTAGTTCGGAAGACACTGCGAGGCATCTTACCATGCCTGGTAGTGATGGAATTCACTGTCTCAATGGAAGGCTCGGGTTGCCCCGGAATCTTCCCCGATTCAGTGACAGGAACAGCAGCAGCTAACTGAGCAACTTGAGTTTCTATCATTTTGTTGAAGCTCAATTGATTTTTCATAGCAGAAGAGAATGATTCCATCCTAGAGTCTATGCTTTCCAGAGTTTTATCATTAGCAATGAGCTTTTTATTAATATTTTCAGTTTTTTTCATCTAGCCAAACATAAGATCTCTAAGGGACGGCTGATGATTGAAATTGCTGGAATTGAAATTGTTACCTTGTTGAGGCCTCTCGAAAGGGAGGTTTGGGCGCGAATTCCAGCCTTGGTTGCCGTAGTTGTTCGGTCGGTACCCGTTGTTGTTGGAGTTGTTGACGTAGTGGGCGTCTTCTCGCGTTTCGGGACAGTCGTTCCCCGAATGGCCAGTGTTGCCACAGACTTCGCAGGTCATGCGAGCGTCCATGGCTTGCACCATTTCTTGAGCAGGGGCCTCCAGTTTCTTCATCAAGCAAAGTGGGGATTTGTATGCTGTTCGCTTTGGTTGAGTCCGGTCCTCTGACCAGCCTTGGTTCTCGACCATCTTCTCTATGAGGGCCTTCGCACGACTCTCCTCAAGATAGAAGAACGAGCCTCCAGCAGCAGCATCAAGGTACTCACGGGCAGAGGCTCTCAGCCCGTGATAGAAAGTTTGAATTATGAACCAACTCTGCGTACCATGGTGAGGACAAGTAGAAATATAGTCCTGGAGGCGATCCCATGCCTCCGGGACTGTTTCATCTTTTAACTGCTGGAAACTAGCAATTTTGTTCCGGAGGGCGTTGGTTTTCCCAACCGGAAAGAATTTTAGCAAGAAAGCGCTAGTGTATTTTTCCCAAGTGTCTATAGCTTCGCGGCGAGAATGGAAATAAATGAAGGCGAATGGCATCGATACTTACTCCGCGTATGGTGAAGGTGTTGCAAATCTCTAGGAAATGCTGGAGATGGGCATTGGCATCTTCGTGTGGCTTGCCGCAGAATGGGCTAGCCTGAACCATGTTGATGAGGGCTGGCTTGAGCTCGAAGTTGCCATCTCCGACTGGCGGAGCTGGTCCGACACGCACGTTGTCGCTCAATGGAGCGGAGAACTCCCGGATCATCTTGCTTGCCATCCTCGATGTAGCCTGGTCAACGACGGGAAGGACTGGGTTCGTCGGAAGGAGTTGCTTCTGAGGAGGCACAACACGGGGTCGTACTTTCCTCACAAATGACTCCGGATTTTCTTGGAAGTTTGACGGTAGTTGGAAACCAGTCATGCACTGCTCTGTTCCACAAAGACCAACGGATAGAGCAAGGATAAACCCGCTTGAGTAGCGGTACTCAACTAAGATAGCCCAAGATAAAAGTTCAAAAGTAATCTAGCCAAATGCTTTGCCTGCAACGGCACCAGAAATGCTTGTTGGCACTTCTTACGATCCAATATCAGAATTGAGAATCCTGGTACTGGGGTAAGGAGTGTTTTAGTGGTTTTCTTATGGCTAGTAAAATATGTGAATATTTTGCAAGCGCACAGAATTACCGCTGTAGCTCTTCACCTGGGAGTATCCCGAGGTATCGTAATTTATATTTCCGCAGGGAAGCTTTGGCAAGACTACTACAAGATTACTAGTGAACTGATATTCGAGACTATCAGAGAAGGGTACACGACTAGTCAAGACAGGGGATAACGGTATTGGATAGGAGTGGATATACCGGACACGGGATACTCAGGTAAGGGAGAGAAGGAATAGATAGCTGGGAGGACAACGAGAAGAGATAGAGGACTCCTGGATACTTTATCTACCTAGGTCACTCTAGCTTAGAGATACAGCGGCTATAGAGCCAGCACTAGTCGATCTGAGATAACTCTATCGTCTTAGCTTCGGGACAATGGAACATATGACACGCAGAAAGGGATTAGAAGGGGTGCCACCAACTCCACACTGGGGGATCCTATGGACCGGAACTAACGTGATGAGCTACGAAGACCGAAAGGGCTGTCACCACCTCACGGCTACCACCTCCGTTGCGAAGGGAATACTCTAAGGCCACTGGCTAGGCTAGGAACCACTCCTACACTAGTCAACAACTACTTACTCCGCTAGCAAGAGCAAGCAACCTTGTCAATACTCTTGGTGACAATTCACCTCCTTATGTAAGAGTAGAAGCTCCAAAAGGTGTATTAGGAATTTAAACAAGATTACAAGTACTAGAACTATAACTACTATAGTCTAAACAAGATATATTTGCAACTAGAATAAAGTAGAAGCAAGATATAAATGACAAAGGCAAAGTGATAAAGATAACTATATTGATAACTGAAAGTCTATCAAAAGGAAAAGGTAAAAGATACAAGAGCTAATACCAGAGCTTCTGAAGACGACTCCGGAACCTCTGAGGCACAGCTCGACTCAACTCTAACTCCCAACTAAACTATCCTAACTCTACTAGAAAGAAGTGGAAATGAGCTCCTTGGCTTGAGTGTGTGTTTACAAGTGAGTGGCAGGGTCCTATTTATAGCTCCATAGGACGGTTGGGGCTGGAGTAACCACCAAGGGACCAGGAGGGGTACCCCCTGGCGTTTCGGGCACCAGGGTCGGTTCGGCCGAACCAGGGGGTTCGGCCGAACCCTTGATCTCCACCGCCTTAGCTTGGACGCCTGGGATTGGCCTTGGGGTGGCGGTGCTGGCCTAGGGTCTGTTCGGCCAAACGGGCCTGGCCCAAGGCTGGCCTCCCCCAGCGCCGCCTCTGCGTCCTGGATGTCCTGGGCCTCCCTCTGCTGATGTGGAACTTGTTGTGTGGGCCCAGGATGACGTGGCGTGAGTCCGGAATGAGTTGGCGGTCGTCCACATGTCGTGCGTTGTGTCCGCTTGGTCATCGTTGATGTGGACGGCTCCCGATGGTCTGTACGGCTAAGGGGGGTAACCGGCCGAACATGTCGTTCGGCCGTTTCTGTCATTTTCGACCCCAATAGAACGTATTTCGTAATATTGTAGCTGCACAAGTGACACTCACCAAAACTCGTGGAACTTTATTAGAAACAAGACCTAAGTACATGGAATGTTGCATATAACCTCATTTATTCCCGAGTATTGGTGGTCGGATTTGGGTTGTAATGACCGGCAACACAGAACCGTACTCGACGACTTCATCATCAACCTCATCATCGGGCTCAATCTAGACTACAACCACGGATTCGACCTCGACTTCGGATTCCGCCTCCAAGACGGATTCGACCTCGACTTCGCTTCTAGCAAGGACTCCGATCGGGGCTCATCAAGTCGTGTCTGGGTACAACTCTCTTCCGATCAAGGAAGGAGTCGGGAACTCCGAGTCGGCTACGCCATCGGCTTACCCCCTAGCTCGACTCCCGTTTGGATTCTCCAATTCCGCGGCTGTATATCAATAGATGTACAACGCGAAGCAAGACAACCTTGAATCAGAAGGACTCAACAATATCGTGCCTTCCTGTAAGGACTCTGAGTCGGCTCTTCAGCCATCGGAGGACGACGACGACGATTTCGCGATCTTGTTGAGTGACTCTCCTGACAACATTGCGCGTTTCAACTACAGCGCGTATTACGAGACCAATTTCGTCATGGAAGAACCACTTGTTCGTTTGCCATCAGGACTGGTTGTGACCAATACACCAGGAGGACTCTTTGTTCACTGGCCAGGCGCAATTCCAAACTATACCTCTGGCAATGACGAATCAAGGGTATCAGCAGCAATCTTGGAACATCTGCCATATCAGGACGGCAGGACCGCGTCGCTAACAAGCTCCACCGGCAGTTCAGGCAACAACCCTGTGGTATCTAGTGCTCCCACCTTGCAATTGTTTGATCCAAGCAGACAAGTCTGTATGGCAGACAACGACGGCGCTGGTGGCGTATGATCGAGAATTACTCGATGAAATCTCAGCGGAAGAAGAACACGCTCGCAAAGGCATTGAGGACAGGACGCAACCCCCAAGACCGCAACGTAGCCGGCCAACGATCCAGTCACCTCATCCAAGTAAGGAACAGGCACCACCCGCCGAGGCACGCGCACCAGCAGGGCCTCCGCTCCCTGATCTATGCGAAGCTATCAGTGCGAATCGTGATGCCCGATCGACCATTGATGCTAGCAGAGCAAACAGAATTGCGGCTGAAATACGCCGCAGGGAAGAATTTGAGCAGCAGTATGGAGTACTTGACCATACTCAGGGTCAGCCATCAAGGCGAAATGACCCCTCACGTAATGACAACCGCGATCGCGGGCGTGGTGATCACCAGCCTGGCAATCGCGACAATCGAAGGCGTAACCGAGACAATCAACCTAACAATGATCCTTCTGGTGATGACGATGATGATGATTGTCCACCACGAGGCAGAGATCATAGGAGAGGCCGACGCCACTATGACTCAGAGGGCAGCAGCGATCCAAGCCATGGTTCTAACTACGGCGGCCGCGATCGTTATCCACGATGCTATGATGGCAGAGGACGACAGCTATCTCCAGACAAGTATGATGGTTTCCCAGCATTCTCCAGACGCATCCGCAAGGTCCAGCTACCAAGTAAATTCAAGACAACCGGAATCGAGAAGTTTACTGGCAAGCAAGACCCAGAACAATGGTTACGAGTCTACTCAACAGCAATAACCATGGCAGGAGGAAGCAACGATGTTAAAGTCAGATACTTCCCAATAATGATGGATACAACACCACTCACATGGCTCGAGGGCCTCTGCCCCAAATCCATTGACACTTGGGAAGAGCTTACAAGAAAATTCACCGCCAACTTTCAGGGAACTTGGGCACGCCCCGGAACTCGATTTGAATTGGCAGCCAGAAAACAAGAAAAAGGAGAAACACTAAGGAAATACATCAAGAGGTTCTTTGAAAAAAGGGCCACCATCGTCGATGTGTCAGACAGAGAAATTATTTACTGCTTTCATGACGGCTTATGGGCTCGTGAGTTACATCGTGAGTTTGGGAGAAGACGCCCAGAATCTATATCAGAACTGAGGCGTATGGCTGCAGATTGGGCTGATCAAGATGATCGTGAACGCGAATGTTTTGACAAGCGAAGGGACAACAACAACAACAATGGTGCTAACAACTCTTGCAAGAGTAGTCCTGATCGCCGCAATAACAATAACAGGCGTGACTTCAACCGCAATAAAAAGCGCAAGCCAGATAACATAGTCGCGGCAGTCGAGCGCCCAGCGCGGAAGAACTCAAAGACCTTGACATCAGTCTTGAGTCAGCCATGCCCCTATCATCCCAAAAGCAAGCACTCGATGGCAGATTGTCATCACCTAATACGGGCATTTCTTAGTCAGAAGTCTGAAAAGGACAAGCCCAAGGACAAGAAGGAAGATAAGGATAACAACGATACAAGAGATGCTTTTCCCCAGGTGGAAAATGTTGTTGCCGTCTTGTTCACGGGTGAAACCCTGAATTGCTCCAAGCGCTCCAAAACATTGGTCCTGCGCGAAATCATGGCGATAAAACCAATCACTCCAACATATCTCAAGTGGTATGAGGTTCTGATCACCTTCTCCAGAGGGGATCAATGGACCAACTTTGCCAACCCAGGCCGCTATCCCTTGGTTCTTGATCCAGTCGTGGCTCATGCCAGATTGACCAAGGGACTCATTGGTGGAGCCAGTGGGCTTAACATCATCTTTGCGAAGAAATTCAAGAAGATGGGGCTTGATATCACCAAGTTATTGAAACCCACAGAGTCTCCGTTCTACGGCATTGTCCCAGGCAACGCTGCGATTCCCCTGGGACAAGTCACATTACCAGTTACCTTTGGCACAACAACTAATTACAGGACTGAGTACATAAAGTTCGAGGTGGCTGATTTTGAGACGTCGTATCACGCGATCCTTGGGCGTCCAGCCCTCGCTAAGTATATGGCGATTCCGCACTACGTATACCTTGTTCTCAAGATGCCAGCTCCTAATGGAGTCCTTTCGCTCAAGGGAGACCTCAAGATTTCCTATGACTGCGACGTAGAAGCCATGGAGTATGCTGTCGCATCCCAAGTCCCAACCCAGATGCTTGAAGTACTCGCCCTGGCCAAGAAGTTGAATGTCACACCCGGATTTACACAGGAACCCGAATGCTACTGTATGTGTGCCCAGGAAGTCCACAGAACACATACAGCTTACAAATATGGTATTACAGAGTTCACAATGCTCGAATAAAAGTGTTTACATCAGAGTTTGACATAAATAAGCAAATAAAACAGCGGAAGTCTATTTATTAAATCTCTCTACTAAGCGGAGCCGCAGTCCACAGGGACTCTGACTGGTTGACCACAGCTTAGTAAAAGGGCAGATCCTCCGGGTACTCATCAGCAGCCACATCATTGTCATAACCATCTGTTACCCATCCGGGATTTTGTTGAATAGCAGCAAGTGTAAGTAACATGGTTACTTAGCAAATACAACACGGATTATGAAGGCTCAAAGTAAGGCTAGACACGGCTGTACTGCATTAGCACTTTTAGTTGATTCATTTTAGCATTAAACAATCTACTGCAAGTATATGAATCCCGGTTGCAACCCAATTAATAAAGTAGAAGTACATTAAGCAGAAATAAACATCATCTTAATTAGAGAACCACTAATCGAAAAGGATCCAGGCCGCTCGTGACCCGTTGGTACTTCTTACGAAAGAACTTTAAACCCAACCATGCCGAGGTGGCCAAACCTCTTAAACCACACTTCCGAGGTGTGATCGCATAGGGACGCTACGAGACTTTTCACAAGACACCCTAACAAGACAGTAGCCGCTAAGGTAATACAAGGCGGTGAGACCTTAGGCACCGAGATTGACTTACGCCTACGGAGTCCACCGTAAGGGGGTCAATGGCGTCCAGAGCGCGGCAAGAATGCCAACAACAAAATAAAAGCGCAACGTGCGGAGTGCCCTAATGCGGGGACTCCCGACACGGGACTGAGTCTAACAAGACTTAGCCAACGGAATAACCGTCCTCGGTGGAATCGGGATATCACCCCGTACCTTGCCTCCCCTAACGCCGCAGGCCCGTCAGTAACCACTGGCAAGTTAGAGACGTACAAGCTACTTGTCCAAGACCAGAGCCATTATAGTTCTGGCAGTGGTGACAGGCTTCTGGGTTGCCGCTTTAAGAACCGGACCTTAAGGAGAGACACTAGAGCAAAGCGCACATCACATGCTCTAGTTCCCTGAACCATGTTGCTAAAAAGCAAGTTTTAACAGTATCATTGTAGCGGACCATTAGGTCAAGTTAATAGTTAAATAATGGTGACAGTAGCTGCGCCTAGCATAGGACTACCCATATGCATTAACCCAAGGTATTCAAGGTATAGGATAAACAAAACTAGGTACAACCTAAAGGGATAACAATTTAGACACATGTGCATGAAAGTAACACATTATGTAAAGAGTGTGTTTAGGTAGCAAGGATTGTCCGTTCTATACTTGCCTTCTTCAAAGGGGTGCTGCTGCTGCTGGTGGTCTTGCTGGTACGGCTCCTGGAAGTCCTCGTACTCGAACTCCAAAGCTACCGGCTCACCGACTGGACTCGAGTAGCACCACACAAGCATCCACACAAGCCAGTACATGCAAACATAGTTAATCTATTAGAACAGTACAACAAACAGTGGAAACAGTACAAAATAAGGTTTTAGAAATAATCTACGCTTTGCTACGAACATATGAGCGCAAGAATCACACTAATCGGAGCTAAAACGTGAAAGTTATGGGGTTTTTAAGATCCAGGGAGTAATCTGTGAAAAACCGAGGACCTATATGTAATTACGCGTTAAAACCCGAGGGCCAACACGTAAAAGTCCACTGACAGGACCGCGGGTTCGAATTTTTAAGAGCTCAGGGGGTTTTCCATCAATAACAGGACCTATTTGGAAATACTTTTCAACAGGGGTGGACAGCGGGTTGATTTCTGGAAAGCTCAGGGGCTCTTTAGCAAAGCTGCCACCGCTGACCGGTACGCAGGGGGGTTTGACTCAGGGGCGGCTGGATCTGAGCCGTTGGATCTGGATCTGACGGCCAGGACGGGTTGGGGGAAAAGGGGGTCGCGGGCGACGCGAGGACGCGGCGGCGGCGGCGCATCGCCGGGGCGGGGTCGATCCGGCGCTACAGAGCGCCATTTGCGACGCGGCTTGGTGCTACGGGCTCAGAGGAGGACGGCGAGTCCAACCGGAGTGAACAAGTCGAGGTAGGAGGAGGCCTAGGGGAAACGCGACGGTGGCCGGCGGTCGACCAACTCCGGCGAGGCGGAGCGTGCGCACTGGGGCTCGGTTTAGGGCGGGATCTGGCGCTAGCGGTTCAGGAAGGCATGACAAGTGCACCTGAAGGGTTCTCGTCGTCGGAGAGGCTGCACCGGCGGTGCTCGATGGCGACCGGCGGAGCTGAGCGTCGGTGAGTGGTGGGGGCGGGGTTTCGGGACACGGGAGTGAGTGGAAAGGGGTTCGAGAGAGTGCTCACCACGCTGCGAAGGTCCGGGTGCAGCCAAACTGGCCGAAGCGATGCCGGAGAGGGGTCGTCGGCGGCGGCGGCGGACTGCAAGGCGACCGGCGAGGGATTAGGCACTAAGCAGGGCGGAAATGAGCTCAAGGGCGACTCGGCTACCTTCGTTACCTCGGCACGAAGCTCCTCGGCCGGCTGGACAGGACGGTGCGGCACCGGAGGAGCGGGTCGACGTCGGCCGGCGATCTTCGGCTCGGCGGCTCGGGAGCGGCGAGAATTGGGGAAGCTGCGGCGGCTAGGGTTGGGGCGTTGCGGGTGAGGGGAGCGGGGCGGCGCTGCGGCTGGATTAAGTAGGGGCGGGAGCGTCACCCTCGGCGTGCGGGCCCAGCTGCGGCAGAGGCGCGGCGGCCGCGGCATTAGCGGGGGAAGGAAGAAGGAAGGTGACGCAATGCTGGCGTCAGCGCCTGACGGGCGGGGTCCACGCGGCAGTGGGAGAAAGGGAGACTGCGGGCGCGGGCCGCTGCTGGGCCGAAAGCGGAAGGAGAGAGGGGCTGGGCCGAACTGGAAAGAAAGAAGGAGGGGAAAGAACGGCTCGGGGAAAAAGTTCAGGGAGGGAAAGTGAACTCGGGCCTTAACAACTTTTCTAGAGCTCCAAACAAAGCAGCTCAAATTCGAATTTAAATTAGATTTAAATTCCAACTGAACCGCACACAACCAAAACACAATGCAGCCACCATGAATGCAACAAAAATGTTTCTAACCTTATATTTGATTATCACAAGCAATACAAAAATAAATGCAGCAGCATGAATGCAACAAAAATGTTTCTATACCTTATATTTGATTTTAATTTCCAGAAAATATTTATTTAACCTATATTAATTATGAACATGACATTAAATATTCAATTAATTACTAAAAATTTTAAATAGGCTATTCTAGGGTGTTACAAACCTACCCCCCTTAAGATGAATCTCGTCCTCGAGATTCGGATGTGGATGCGAAGAGTTGTGGATAAGCGGCCTTCAGCGGCTTAGCGATCTTGGAGAATCCTTCAATGAACCGTCTGTAATAACCGGCCATCCCAAGGAAACTCCTGATTGTTTCTTGTCACCCTCTCAGACTCCTCCAGAATCTTGACTGGATACTCCTCATAGGTGAGATCCTCTTGCACACTCAGCCCTTCTATCGGGATCACCCTCTCAGACTCTTCAGGCACCCGCAAACATTTCTTCAGCTGTGACACATGGAACACATCATGCACTCCAGCCAGTTTCTCAGGTACCTCTAGCCGGTATGCCACTTCGCCCATCCGTTCCAACACCTTGAAGGGTCCAATGTAGCGAGGTGCCAACTTGCCCTTCACATTGAACCTCTTCACACCCCTCATCGGTGACACCTTGAGGTACACAAAGTCATCGACCTTGAAGCTGAGGTCCCTCCTTCTGACATTAGCATAGCTCTTCTGTCGAGACTGTGCCACCTTCAAATTCTGCCTGATCACTTGCACTTGACGTTCTGCTTCTCTGAGAATCTCGGGCCCAAAGACTTGACTCTCTCCGGTCTGATTCCAGAATAGTGGTGTCCTACATTTTCTGCCATACAGAGCTTCAAAGGGTGCCATCTGCAGACTCTTCTAGTAGCTGTTGTTGTATGAGAATTTTGCATAAGTGTTGGCACTCCTTACGGCCTACAGATAAATCCGCAAGCGAACGGATACCGATGTAGCTTTCACCCGGGAGTATTCCAAGGTATCGATTTCCACGTGGAACGAGAAGTGAACTGGTTCTAAACTAAGTTGTCCAAGGGTGGTATGGTGGAATGGATAAGGTGGATGACACGGAGAAGAAGAGAGAGAAGCGATAGGAGGGTAGAGAAGGTACGGGTCTGGAACCTATATCTCTTTTGGTCAATGACCAGACAGGTACTACAGATAAGTGCTTGTGTCGGGACACAGAGCCAGTGATACGCAGAAAGGGATGAGAAGGGGTATCACCAACCACTGCACGTTTGGGGATCCTACCGAACGAGCCAGGCGTGATGGATTACGAAGGCCGTATAGATGTGTATAAGAGACAGCCTTGCGCTCCTGGCAGC
>OAMR01000499.1:458330-494669 GCA_900205405.1 Echinochloa crus-galli | reverse complement strand
GTAATGCAGAAGCTTACGTCGACGATGTCGTGGTCAAGACCTACGACCCAGATACCCTAATCGCCGACCTCCAAGAAACGTTCAACAATCTTCGGCACTTCAGATGGAAGCTCAACCCGACCAAATGTGTCTTTGGGGTACCCTCAGGGAAGCTCCTAGGGTTCCTAGTGAGCCACCGGGGGCATTGAGGCTAACCCCACGAAGATCACGGCGATCCAGAATCTACTGCCACCCAAAAACAAAATGGAAGTAATGAAGCTAACAGGCATGATGGCAGCCCTAAGCCGGTTCATCAGCAAGCTAGGTGAACGCGGAGCTTCCTTCTTCAAGCTCTTGAAGAAGGCCGACAAGTTCGAATGGACACCCGAAGCCGACCAAGCGTTGGCCGACCTAAAAGCCTTTCTAGTTACCCCGCTAGTGCTCACCGGGCCGCGTAAAGAAGAACCCCTCCTGCTATACATAGCAGCAACCACCAACTTTGTGAGCGCAGCCCTGGTCGTGGAGCGCCAAGAAGACGGACATTCCTACCCGGTTCATAGGCCAGTAATCAGCAAAGTTCTAGCCGACTCAAAAATCCGGTACCAGCACCCCCAGAAACTACTTTACACCCTCTTGATCTGCTCATGGAAACTTCGCCACTACTTCCATGCACACCCAATACACGTGGTGTCCAATTTTCCACTCGGCGAGATCCTCCACAACCGCGACATCAATGGCCGAGTCATCAAATGGGTGGTCGAGCTCGGCAGCTTCGACATCACCTTCAAGTCAAGGCAAGCTATCAAATCCCAGGTGCTGGTCGACTTCCTGGCCGAGTGGACAGAAATCCAAGCACCCACACCAGTAGAACCACCCGAGCACTGGACAATGTACTTCGATGGCGCTCTAAACCTCGAAGGAGCTGGCGCAGGAGTGCTATTCATCTCACCGGCAGGGAAACACCTCAAGTACGTGCTTCAGATTCATTACAAAGCGACCAATAACGGCACCGAGTACGAGGCGCTCATCCACGGACTCAGGATAGCTGCTACCTTAGTCATCAAGCGCCTACTATGCTATGGGGATTCCAAGGTCGTAGTCGAGTAGGTCAACAAGAATTGGGAGTGCTCCAAGGAAACCATGGACGCCTACAACGCGGAGATCCGCAAGCTGGAAGCTCACTTCTACGGGCTAGAATGCCACCACGTACCTCAAGAGGAAAACGTGGCCGCCGACGTCCTCTCCAAACTTGGATCTAAGCGATCCGAAGTACCCGCCGGTGTATTTGTACAAGACCTACGAAAACCATCCATCAAAATCTTGGACGAAAGCGAACCTACAGCCACTGCCGACCAAGTTGTCGCAGCAATAACAACTCCTCCAGGCACAGAGGAAGACTGGCGCGAGCCATTCATCGCATTCATCAAGAACGGCCGCCTGACCGTCAAAGACGACCTCGAGAAAGACAAGATCGCTCTCGAGCAGATTAGTCGGCGAAGCGCCAACTATGTGGTCATCGGCTCCGAACTCTACAGGAAAGCGGCGTCCTCAGGGGTGCTCATGAAGTGTATTCTGCGCAGCGAAGGCTTGGCACTACTACACGAAGTACATTCAGGAACATGCAGCAACCACGCGGCAGCTAAAATGCTGGTCGGAAAGATCTACAGATCCGGGTTCTTCTGGCCCACGGCGGTCTCCGACGCAAGGGAACTCGTTCAGCGTTGCGCTGGGTGCCATTTTCCAGAAGCAAAAGCACCTGCCAGCCCAGGCGCTCCGTACCATCCCACCATCCTGGCCATTCAAGCACATGCTCATCGCAGTGGACAAGTTCATCATGTGGATCGAGTACAAGGTCGTCCCCGACACCAAGTCAGCCACGACAGCAGCCTTCATTGAAGAGCTTACACACCGCTTCGGAATCCCCAATCGGATCATCACCGACCTCGGCTCCCAATTTACAGGGCACGAGTTCTGGGATTTTTGCCAGGATAGCTAGATCAATGTCTACTACTCCTCCACCACTCACCCATGGTATAACAGGCAGGTCGAACGAGCAAATGGCATGGTCCTGGACGCCCTCAAGAAAGAAATCTACGATGCACTCAACCGAAGCGCAGGTCGCTGGGCCAGAGAAGTACCACACGTGGTATGGGGCCTCCGTACCCAGCGAAGCAGAGCAACCAGATATTCGCCTTTCTTCATGGTCTATGGGTCAGAAGCTGTACTTCCTGCCGAACTAGCATTCGGGGCCCCGCGGATAAAGAACTACGAAGAAGGAGAAGCCGAGTCAAGTCGGCAGGTCGACGTCGACGCTCTGGAAGAACACAGGCTCTGCGCCTTAACTCGGCACGCGCGCCATGAGTAGCAAATCCACCGATACCACGATAGGAACGTCAAGGAACGCTCCCTAAACGTGGGCGACCTTGCCCTACGCTGAGTCATGAGCTCGGCAGGTCAACACAAGCTGTCAGCACCTTGGGAAGGACCCTTCATCGTCAAGGAAGTCATATCTCCTGGAACCTACCGCCTAGAATGGGCCAACGGCGAAGCAGTCACAAATGTCTGGAATATCCAGCACCTCGCCAAGTTCTATCCATAAGCCCAGAATACAGCTATGTACCTTTACCTCTATTTCAAATATTGAATACAGATTCTCCATTTCGCAAATAAATTTTGTGCTGCTAATGCATTAACGTCTCATTAATAGCTATAAGCTCGTCCACAAGCAAAATTGTTCATGCAAACCAAACAAACTCGGCGTGTCCGACGCACTATATCCAAAGTCTAAACACCTGCAAGCGTACTCGGCCGGGACACTACCTACGACTAAGCCTCCACGCAGAGCATCGTAGTACGTAGGAAAGCTGCCTCCACGAGAGCTCCAGCCAGTCTACCGCCTGTAACACCCAAAAATAGCCTATCTAAAATTTTTAGTAATTAATTGATTATTTATTATCATGTTCATAATTAATATAAGTTAAATAAATAATTTCTAGAAATTAAAATCAAATATAAGGTATAGAAACATTTTTGTTGCATTCATGCTGCTGCATTTGTTTTTGTATTGCTTGAGGTTCAAACAGGGATTTAAATTTATTTAAATTCGAATTTGAACCACTTTGTTTGGCGCTCTAGAAAAGTTGTTAGGCCCTGAGTTTGTTTTCACCCCCTTAACTCTTCCCCCAGCTCACTTCTCCCCCTCCTCTGCTTCCAGCCCAGCCCGCCAACGCCGCTCTCCCTCGCGCGCCAGCCCAGCCCGACACACTGCCTCGGCCCACTCCACCGCACCGCGCGCTCCGGCCCAGCGCCACCAGCTCGCCAGCCCGCTTCCCTTCCTCCCCGCTCGGCCCAACTCAGCGCCGCTGCCTTTCCTGCTCGGGCTAGGCCAACCGCCTCCGCGCTAGCCCAACAGACGCGCCGGCCCAGCTTGCCTCTGTCGCTGCGCAACGGGCCCCACCCGTCAGGTCCCTCTTCTACCTCACGCCCGGCTCAGCGCCCGAGCCCGAGTCAAGCTCGACTCGCGCCACCGCCTCGGCCCAGAGCTTGGACCTGCCTCCCGCACTGCTTGAAGCCCAGTGGAGCCTTCCAGGAACCTTCGTCCGCCGTCGTTTCCTAACACGCGCTGCTCCCCACAAGGAAACAGTTCCCCGGTAAGGAAAGACGAGAACCGCTGGTCGCCGCCGAATCCCGTGGCCCGCACGCCAAGACCCCCTCCCCGGGGCTATAAAGCCGAGCCTGCACCCCTGGACCTCCACCCATCCTCGCCACGAACACCAAGCACCTCCAGCATCACTCCTCTCCTGATCCGAGCGCCGCAGTCCCCGAACTCGTGCCGCCGGCTTCGATCCGCCGCCCCGGAGCAGCACCGCCCGATTCGACCACAGGAGGAACTTCGCGTGGTGGTAAGCTTCCCTCCAAGATGCGCATTACTCTCTCTCTCTCTCGCTCCGAGCCGCTCGCCCCACCTCGCCGCCGAC
Organism: Echinochloa crus-galli; assembly: GCA_900205405.1. Classification (NCBI taxonomy): domain Eukaryota; kingdom Viridiplantae; phylum Streptophyta; class Magnoliopsida; order Poales; family Poaceae; genus Echinochloa; species Echinochloa crus-galli. Next base: position 490,713 of record OAMR01000499.1, on the reverse strand, counting down.
AACCGACCGCGAGACCTCGACGACCGTGCCCCTCACTGCCCGATAGTCGACTTGATCCACCTAGGCGAGTTCGCCTTGTCGTCCCGAAGCCGTAGAGTCCCTCCGCGCCCAAATTCGTGCTCTGCAGCTCGAGTTGCGACCAACTCCAGCGAGTCCCCGCCGCGGTGGCGCAGCGCGGCCACAACCTCACCCCAGCGCCGGCGACCCCTTTTCCCCCAACCCATCCTGGCCGTCAGATCCAGATCCAACGGCTCAGATCCAGCCGACCCGAGTCAAACCCCCCTGCGTACCGGTCAGCGTGGGCAACTTTGCTAAAGAGCCCCTGAGCTTTCCAGAAATCAACCCGCCGTCCACCTCTGTTGAAAGATAATTCCAAACAGGTCCTGTTATTTATGGAAAACCCCCTGATCTTTTGAAAATTCGAACCCGCGGTCCTGTTAGTGGACTTTTACGTGTTAGCCCTCGGGTTTTAAAGAGTAATTACATATAGGTCCTCATTTTCTTACAGATTAGTCCCTGAACCTTCAAAACAACATAACTTCTTCGTTTTAGCTCCGATTAGTGTGATTTTCGCGCTCATGTGTTCGTAGCGAAGCGTAGAATAGATTTAAACCCTTCGGCGTCAGCTGCGTGCCAGGCCCTAGTGTCTCTCCGTAAGGACCGTTTCTTAAAGCGGAAACCCAGGAGCCTGTTGCCACCGCCAGAACTATAATGGCTCTGGTCTTGGTCAAGTAGCTTGTACGGCTCTAGCTAGATAGTGGTTACCGATGGGCCGACGGCGTTTATGAGAAACATGGGTGAGAGTATGTCTTGATCCACCGAGGACGGGTGATCCGTCGGCTATGTCCCCGTGAGGCACAGTCCCGTGTGGGAGTCTCAGAGATTGAGAACTCCACACGTTGCGCTTTTATTTATGTTGTTGGTATGTTTTGTTGCGCATTGGATGCCATTGACCCCCCTATGGTGAGACTCCATAGGCGTACGTCATTCTCGGTGCCTGGGCCATGCTGCCTGTGCTGTACCATAAGCGGCCACTGTCTTGTTAGGGTGTCTTGTGAAAAGCCTCGTAGCGTCCCTATGCCGTCACACCTCGGTAGTGTTGATGTGCGTGGTTGGGTGCAAAGTTCCTTTGAACTTTTACGCGACTGGTGGGTAAAGGGTGAAACCTCTGCAGAGTGTACAATCTATCATGATAGCCTTGCTCAAGGTCATGAGCGGCCTGGCGTTCCTTTTCGAATAGAACTTGATGGTTATTATTGTTGTTTAATGACTTACACTATATAATTGGGTTACAACTGGGAGTCCTTTTCACTTGTAGTAAATTGGATGCAGTTAAAGTGAATCAACTAAAAATGCTGATGCAGTCAAACCGAGTCAAACCTTTTGGCCTCATACCCCGTGCTATACTTGCTAAGTAACTCTGTTACTTACACTTGCTTTATTTATGTCATTTTGCTGCAAAATCCCGGATGGGTAACAGATTGGGCTGTGCATGAGTCTGCTGCTGAGTTTCCGGAGGATCTGCCGTTCTACTGAGTGTGTTCTGCCAGTCAGAGTCCCTGTGGAGCACGGCCTCGTTTAGGGAGAGTTATTATTAGTCTTCCGCTGTATTGGTTCGTTCATTTAAGAAGCAACTCTGATGTAAAGTCTCTCATTAATAAAGTATTTATTCAGCATTTGTGTCTCTGTTATCATATTTGTTGACTGTATGTGTTCTATGGACTTCCTGGGCACACATATAGTAGCATTCGGGTTTCTGTGTAAATTCGGATGTGACAGATTGGTATCAGAGCCGTGCTGACTGTAGGAACGCAGCTTAGCTAGAACGGTTGAAGAAATCTTAGGAGACCACCATGATTCAGTGATCGTTTAGTTTTTCAAAAAGAAAAAGAAAGAAAAACCAATCTGCTGTCGAGTCTTGTGTGGATTATGTCTCTAGGTGCTTGATTTTGTTGTTATTATGCTTATGCTTGATTTGGATTTTTGTAATGATTGTGATGGGAGCCCACTCTCGTCGCTATTCGATGCCCAGAGCGCCGAAACGGCCTCACTCCGGCGATCCGCCGCCGCGGCTCGGAGCGGCGCCGCCGCGAAATCATCCCCTCTATATTCAATGGAGTTCTGGTGAGAATTATTTGCTGATGATAGATGGTGAACACAAGGAGGAACGCTGGTGCCGGTGGGAGCAGCCAGAACCCGAACCCGAACCCACTGCCTCCACCACCGCCACCCTCCATGGAGCAGATGATGTAGATGCAGCTCCAGCTGACGCAGCAGATGGCCCAGACTATAGCCTTGCTGCAGCAGCAACAACAGCAGAACCCTCCTCACCAGCCTCACGTGCCGCCAAGAGACAAGAGGGGCGAATTTCTGAAGGGACGCCGTCCTACCTTCACCAAGGCCCGCGATCCTCTGCAGGCAGATGATTGGCTCAAAGCGGTGGAAAGGACAGCTTCAGGGGCCAGCATTGGATTGGTGGGATTCATACTAGTATGCCCACCCCAACCGTGCTCAGATCACCTGGTAGGAGTTTCGTGACAGCTTCCGCTCTCACCATGTGCCGGAAACCTATGTCAAACACCATGCTAGTTAGCTCACCAGGGGGAACAACGAGCCACTTTACGTTGTACCCATGTCACCATCACAATAAGGGGGGTAGACTTCGAGGTATACCCGATCGTGCTGGAAACCCTTGGGTTTGACTTAATTACCAGGTTTCGTGATGGCCTGCAGGATGCTCTACAGTACCAGCTGATGTGCACCAGGTTCCCCAACTTTCAGGAAATGGTGGATGGCGCCTTGATGCTGGAACACAAGTGCCGTGAGATGGAGGAGAAGAAGAGGAAGTTCTAGGGCCAGCAGACAGGGAGCACCAGTCGTCCTCGCTTTGCTCCTCCACAGGGGAATCAACAGATGGGGAGCCAGCAGCGCTTCCAGGGCCAGTCCAGCTTGCTGAGTCGTGGCCAGTACCAGCAGCGCCCCCAGTACCTCCAGGCACCACAGCAGCAGCGTTTCCAGAATCAGCTGCAGAATGGCCCAGTTCCGCGCAACCAGGTGCAGCCAAGGCCTGCTCAGCGCATCGGCCCAGTCAACACTGCACCAGTAGGTCCGAGGTGTTTTTACTGTGATGAGCCAGGACACTACGCCAACGCTTGACGCCCCCGGAACGCGAAGTTGAATTTGTTATTGAACTTAAACCTGGCACAGCACCCATAGCTAAGAGGCCATATAGGATGGGAGTGAAAGATTGGAGAAACTCAAGGAAGAATTAAACGCCTTGCTAGCCAAGGGGTATATTCATCCTAGTTCATCACCATGGGGAGCACCGGTGTTGTTCGTAGACAAGAAAGATGGGACACAGAGGTTGTGTGTGGACTATCGAGCCCTCAACGAGGTGACCATCAAGAACAAGTACCCACTGCCGAGGATTGATGATCAAGAGGGCTAGGCAGCCGCAGAACCAGAATGGGAATCAGCAACAAGGCCAGGCGAATCGTGGACAGCAGAACCTGACTAGGGGCAAGCTTAACCACATGGGTGCAGAGACTGCCGAGGGTGCTACTGACGTGGTCATGGGTACGTTCCCTGTCAACTCTACTCCTGCAACCGTTTTGTTCGATTCCGGAGCTTCGCATGCTTTCATATCTGCTGCTTTTGTGAAAAAGAACATGAGTGCTCCTGCATACTTCATGTACCTGATGAACAGCGTGTTTGGACTATCTTGACAAGTTCGTGGTGGTGTTCATTGATGATATTCTGGTCTTCTCCAAGAATGAGGAAGAACATGAGGAACATTTGAAGCTGGTGATGCAGAGACTCCGGGAACATCAGTTGTATGCCAAACTGAGCAAGTGTGAGTTCCAGTTGAAGGAAGTGGCATTCCTGGGTCATGTGCTGTCCAATGGAGGAGTGGCAGTCGATTCGAAGAAGGTCAGCGATGTGTTGAGCTGGAATCCGCCTAGGGATGTAAGCGAGATCAGGAGTTTCCTTGGGATGGCCGGGTATTATAGACGGTTCATTGAAGGATTCTCCAAGATTGCTAAGCCCCTAACGGCGTTGTTGGAGAAAAATACCAAGTTTGTCTGGTCTGATGAGTGCCAAGCCAGATTTGAGGAGTTGAAGAAGAGATTGACAACAGCCCCAGTGCTAGTCTTGCCTGATATAGCCAAGAGCTTCTCCATCTACTGTGATGCGTCCCGTCTAGGACTGGGATGTGTACTCATGCAGGAAGGGAGAGTTGTGGCTTATGCATCAAGGCAGTTGAGGAAACATGAGCTGAACTATCCGACACATGATCTGGAGTTGGCAGCTGTGGTTCATGCTCTAAAGATTTGGAGACATTACTTGATTGGGCACAAGTGTGACATTTACACTGACCACAAGAGCCTCAAGTACGTCTTCACTCAGTCAGATCTGAACATGAGACAGCGCAGATGGTTAGAGCTGATCAAGGATTATGATCTGGAGATTCACTATCACCCAGGGAAGGCCAACTTGGTGGCAGATGCTCTGAGCAGGAGGAGTTATGTGAACAGGATCACTGTTGTCTTCCCGCAGAGCTCAGCCTAGAGTTTGAAAGGATGAGCTTGGGATATGTGGCCAGTGTCACAGAGATGGCAGTAGAACCGACCCTGGAGTAGGAGATTCGGAAAGGCCAGCTAGTTTATGAGAAGATCAAGGAGATTGTGGGACAGGTTGCTCTAGGAAAGGCCCCTGGTTTCTGAGTGGATGATGAAGGAACCTTGTGGCATGGGAAGAGGATATGTGTACCCGATGTGGCACAGATCAAGGATACAATCCTGAGAGAGGCTCATGACTCGGCCTACTCAATCCACCCAGGAAGTACCAAGATGTACCAAGACATCAAGGAGAGATTCTGGTGGTATGGATTGAAGCGTGATGTGGCGACTCACGTGGCTCTGTGTGATACTTGTCAGCGAGTCAAGGCAGAACACCAGAGGCCAGCTGGATTGCTTCAGCCGTTGAAGATCCCGGAGTGGAAATGGGAAGAAGTTGGCATGGACTTCATCACTGGTCTGCCTCGCACTCAAAAAGGATTTGACTCCATTTGGGTGATTGTGGACCGCTTGACCAAGGTGGCACATTTTCTTCCAGTGAAAACCACCTAAACAGGTGCCAGATTAGCAGAGCTGTATATGCAGAGGATTGTGTGCTTGCATGGGGTGCCAAAGAGGATAGTGTCTGATCGAGGTACTCAGTTCACATCGCACTTCTGGAAGAGGTTGCATGAGTCAATGGACATAAAGCTGCATTTCAGTTCAGCTTACCACCCTCAGACAGATGGGCAGATAGCGCGGACCAATCAGATCTTGGAGGACATGTTGAGAGCTTGTGCATTGCAGTATGGTGTAAGCTGGGACAAGAGTCTGTGTTATGCAGAATTCTCGTACAACAACAGCTACCAGAAGAGTCTGCAGATGTCACCATTTGAGGCTCTGTATGGCAAAAAGTGTAGGACACCACTGTTCTGGAATCAGACCGGAGAAAGTCAGGTTTTTGGGCCTGACATACTCAACATACTTCATGTACCTGATGAACAGTGTGTTCATGTCCTGTTAAGGAGAGGGCACAGTCTAGACAGAAGAGCTATGCTGATGTCAGACGGAGGGATCTCAGCTTCAAGGTTGATGACTTTGTGTATCTCAAGGTGTCACCGATGAGGGGTGTGAAGAGGTTCAATGTCAAGGGCAAGTTGGCACCTCGCTACATTGGACCCTTCAAGGTGTTGGAACGGATGGGCGAAGTGGCATACCGGCTAGAGCTACCCGAGAAACTGGCCGGAGTACACGATGTGTTCCATGTGTCACAGCTGAAGAAATGTTTGCGGGTGCCTGAAGAGTCGGAGAGGGTGATCCCGATAGAAGTTGAGTGTGCAAGAGGATCTCACCTATGAGGAGTATCCAGTCAAGATTCTGGAGGAGTCTGAGAGGGTGACAAGAAACAAGGTCATCCGGATGTGCAAGGTTCAGTGGAGCCGATGTGCAGAGGATGAAGCGACTTGGGGAGAGAGAAGATGACCTCAAGGCCGCTTATCCACAACTCTTCGCATCCACATCCGAATCTCGAGGACGAGATTCATCTTAAGGGGGGTAGGTTTGTAACACCCAAAAATAGCCTATCTAAAATTTTTAGTAATTAATTGATTATTTGTTATCATGTTCATAATTAATATAAGTTAAATAAATAATTTCTGGAAATTAAAATCAAATATAAGGTATAGAAACATTTTTGTTGCATTCATGCTGCTGCATAGAGTTTTTGGTTGCTGGCAAATTAAATTGGAATTTAAATTCTGTTTAAATTCGAATTTGAATCGCTGAGTTTGGAGCTCTAGAAAAGTTTCTGCGACCCGAGTTCACTTTTTCCCCCTTAACTCTTTCCTCGGCCGAAAGTGCTCCCTTTTCTTTTCTCTCCAGCCGGCCCAGCCCCTTCACTTCTCCCCTCCTCTGCTTCCAGCCCAGCCCGCCAACGCCACTCTCCCTTGCGCGCCAGCCCAGCCCGACACACTGCCTCGGCCCACTCCACCGCGTCGCGCGCTCCGGCCCAGCGCCACCAGCTCGCTAGCCCGCTTCCCTTCCTCCCCGCTCGGCCCAACTCAGCGCCGCTGCCTTTCCTGCTCGGGCCAGGCCAACCGCCTCCGCGCTAGCCCAACAGACGCGCCGGCCCAGCTTGCCTCTGTCGCTGCGCAACGGGCCCCGCCCGTCAGGTCCCTCTTCTACCTCACGCCCGGCTCAGCACCCGAGCTCGAGTCAAGCTCGACTCGTGCCACCGCCTCGGCCCAGAGCTTGGACCTGCCTCCCGCACTGCTTGAAGCCCAGTGGAGCCTTCCAGGAACCTTCGTCCACCGTCGTTTCCTAACACGCGCTGCTCCCCACAAGGAAACAGTTCCCCGATAAGGAAAGACGAGAACCGCCGGCCGCCGCCGAATCCCGTGGCCCGCACGCCAAGACCCCCTCCCCGGGGCTATAATGCCGAGCCCCGCACCCCTGGACCTCCACCCATCCTCGCCACGAGCACCAAGCACCTCCAGCATCACTCCTCTCCCGATCCAAGCGCCGCAGTCCCCGAACTCGTGCCGCCGGCTTCGATCCGCCGCCCCGGAGCAGCACCGCCCGATTCGACCACAGGAGGAACTTCGCGTGGTGGTAAGCTTCCCTCCAAGATGCGCATTACTCTCTCTCTCTCGCGCATAACTTCCGCACCGAGTTCCTGCCACAGGAGGAACTTCGCGTGGTGGTAAGCTTCCCTCCAAGATGCGCATTACTCTCTCTCTCTCTCGCTCCGAGCCGCTCGCCCCACCTCGCCGCCGACAACCGACCGCGAGACCTCGACGTCCGTGCCCCTCACCGCCCGATAGTCGACTTGATCCACCTAGGCGAGTTTGCCTTGTCGTCCCGAAGCCGTAGAGTCCCTCCGCGCCCAAATCCGTGCTCTGCAGCTCGAGTTGTGACCAACTCCGGCGAGTCCCCGCCGCGGTGGCGCAGCGCCGCCACAACCTCACCCCACCGCCGGCGACCCCTTTCCCCCAACCCGTCCTGGCCGTCAGATCCAGATCCAACGGCTCAGATCCAGCCGACCCGAGTCAAACCCCCCTGCGTACCGGTCAGCGCGGGCAACTTTGCTAAAGAGCCCCTGAGCTTTCCAGAAATCAACCTGCCGTCCACGTCTGTTGAAAGATAATTCCAAACAGGTACTGTTATTTATGGAAAACCCCCTGATCTTTTGAAAATTCGAACCCGCGGTCCTGTCAGTGGACTTTTACGTGTTAGCCCTCGGGTTTTAAAGAGTAATTACGTATAGGTCCTCATTTTCTTACAGATTAGTCCCTGAACCTTCAAAACACCATAACTTCTTCGTTTTAGCTCCGATTAGTGTGATTTTCGCGCTCATGTGTTCGTAGTGAAGCGTAGAATAGATTTAAACCCTTCTTTTGTTCTATTTCTACTGTTTGGTGTACTGTTTCTAATAGAATACCTTTGTTTGCATGTATTGGCTTGTGGATGCTTGTGTGTGGTGATTCATGTCCAGTCGGTGAGCCGTTCGCGTTGGACTTTGAGTACGAGGATTTTCAGGAGCCGGACTCACAGCAGCAGCACTTTGAGGAAGGCAAGTTAAAGCACGGACAATCCTTGCTACCTATCCACTATGTATTACATTATTTACATTCATGCATTTAAATTGATGTACCCTAATGTTGTACCTAGTCTTGTTTATCCTATTCCGTTGATACCTTGGGTTTATTGCATTATGGGTAGACTTTTGCTAGGCGCAGCTACTGTCGCCTTTATTGTTACTGTTAATCTTGATGTAATGGTTCACTTCAACATTAATGATAAAATTTGCTTTTTAGCAACATGGTTAAGGGAACTAGGGCGTCAGCTGCGTGCCAGGCCCTAGTGTCTCTCCGTAAGGACCATTTCTTAAAGCAGAAACCCAGGAGCCTATTGCCACCGCCAGAACTATAATGGCTCTGGTCTTGGACAAGTAGCTTGTACGGCTCTAGCTTAACAGTAGTTACCGACGGGCCGACGACGTTATGAAGGACGGGGGTACCATTGGCTATGCCTCGTTAGGCATAGTCCCGTGTTGGGAGCCACCGTGAGTGCGGGAGCTCCACACGTTGCGCTCTTTATTTTGCTGTTGGCACGCGTTGCCGCGCTCTGGACGCCATTGACCCTCCTATAGCTGCGCCCTGGGAGTCGGTCGATCTTGGTGCCTTGGATCATGCTGCCTGTGTTGTACCATAACGGCTACTGTTTTTTTAGGGTGTCTTGTGGAAAGCCTCGTAGCGTCCCTATGCCGTCACACCTCGGTAGTGTTGATGTGCGTGGTTGGGTGCAAAGTTCTTTTGAACTTTTACGCGACTGGTGGGTAAAGGGTGAAACCTCTGCAGAGTGTACAATCTATCATGATAGCCTTGCTCAAGGTCATGAGCGGCCTGGCGTTCCTTTTCGAATAGAACTTGATGGTTATTATTGTTGTTTAATGACTTATTTAAAATTTTTAGTAATTAATTGATTATTTACTATACTTGCTAAGTAATCCTGTTACTTACACTTGCTTAAATTCAACAAAATCCCGGATGGGTAACAGGTTGGGCTGAGCGTGAGTCTGCTGCTGAGTTTCCGGAAGACCTGCAGTTCTACTGAGTGGTTCCCCCAGTCAGAGTCCCTGTGGAGTACGGCCTCGTTTAGAGAGAGTTGTTATTAGTCCTCCGCTGTATTGGTTAGTTCATTTAAGAAGCAACTCTGATGTAAACTCTCTCATTAATAAAGTATTTATTTTCAGCATTTGTGTCTCTGTTATCATATTTGTTGACTATATGTGTTCTATGGACTTCCTGGGCGCACATATAGTAGCATTCGGGTTTCTGTGTAAATCTGGGTGTGACACCGCCTGAGTCCTTGGCACGTGTCGTGATAATGGTGAAGTGATCAAGATCGTAAAAAATCATCCAAACCAAAGCTATAAGCTTAAAAAGTATCACTTATTACATATAAGTTCGCCAAATACTACACCTCGTGTTGAACTGGGAAAAGTGCCATTTTATGGTGCGAGAGGGTATTGTCTTAGGACATCGGGTGTCGGAACGTGGAATCGAGGTAGACAGGGCAAAAATAGAAGTAATTGAGCAACTTCCACCTCCCACAAACGCTAAGGGAATCCGAAGCTTCCTTGGTCATGCCGGATTCTATAGGCGCTTCATTAAAAACTTCTCCCAGATATCTCAGCCTTTGACCAATCTTTTAGCCAAAGATGCCCCCTTCGTTTTCGATGAGAAGTGTTATGCTGCTTTTCATACCCTCAAGAAGGCAGTCATTTCCGCTCCCATCATCCAGCCTCCCGACTGGAGCATCCCATTTGAAATTATGTGTGATGCGAGTGACTATGCTGTAGGAGCTATGCTGGGCCAAACTAAGGACAGGAAGCATTATGCTATCTCATACGCTAGCAAAACGCTCACTGGCCCACAGCTCAACTACGCGAACACGGAAAATGAACTCTTAGCGGTCGTATTTGCTATAGACAAATTCCGGTCCTACCTTGTTGGGGCCAAGGTCATAGTCTATTCAGATCACGCTGCTCTGAAGTACCTTCTGGCCAAGAAGGATGCAAAGCCAAGGCTCATCCGCTGGGTTCTGCTACTCCAGGAGTTCGACATCAAGATAAGAGATAAGAAAGGAGTAGAGAACTCAGTGGCCGACCACCTGTCCCGCATGGAAGTACCGTCTGATCTCCCGATCGACGACTACTTACGGGATGACACCCTCCTCAAGGTCACCACTGGCGATCCGTGGTACGGTACGCCAACATAGTAAACTTTATGGTAACGGGGTATGTCCCTCCTGGAGAAAACGGGAAGAGGCTAGCTTATGAGAGCCGACTCCATCTCTGGGATGACCCGTACCTTTTCCGAATATGTAGTGATGGACTCCTCAGAAGGTGCATCCCTGCACATGAGGCTTATAAAATCTTGGAGAGGTGCCATGCAGCCCCGTACGGAGGGCACTACGGTGCATTCCGGACCAATGCCAAAGTCTGGCAGAGTGGGTTTTATTGGCCCAGCATGTACGAAGATGCACGAGCATTCATCATGCAGTGCCCCCGCTTCCAGAAACACGGAAACATTAACACTAGAGATGCGATGCCTCTCACTAGCAACCTCCAAGTTGAAATTTTCGATGTTTGGGGAGTAGACTTCATGGGTCCCTTCCCAATTTTCGAGGGTTGCCAGTACATTCTAGTGGCAGTAGACTACATCTCTAAGTGGGTGGAAGCTCTACCTTGTGTGGCCGCCGATTCTAGGAACGCGAGACGAATGTTCCATGAGTATGTTTCATGAGTACATCTTTCCGCGTTTCGGCGTTCCTAGGATAGTCATTAGTGATGGCGGATCCCATTTCATCGATTCAGCCTTCCGTAAGTATCTTTCAAGTCTGGGGGTGCAGCATAATGTTGCTACACCTTATCACCCTCAGACTAGCGGTCAAGCAGAAACATCAAACAAACAAATCAAAAATATTCTGTAGAAAACCGTAAACTAGATGGGTAGGCAATGGAAGGATAAACTCCCGGATGCACTCTGGGCATATCGTACGGCCTATAAGACGCCCATAGGCATGACTCCTTATCAACTAGTCTATGGCAAGACCTGCCACTTACCAGTAGAGATGGAGTTCAAAGCTCACTGGGCCATTAAGAAGTGGGGTATGAACCTTCCAGCTGCCGGCCTTAAGTGGAAGATCCAATTAGCCGAATTAGATGAAATGAGAGAACGAGCTTACCACAGTTCCCGGCTGTATAAAGAACGGACCAAGAGATGGCATGATAAGAGAATCAAGGTCAAAACGTTCAAGCCGGGGGATAAGGTTCTCGTCTTCAACTACCGTGTCAAACTTTTCGGTCACGGGAAGTTGTGTAGCAAGTGGGACGGCCCATTCACAGTGGTCCATGCTGCTTCTCACGGGGCCATCACCTTGCAAAACGAGGACGGAAACACCTTTAAGGTCAACGGACAGTGGTTGAAGATTTTCCTGGAACCGGAACCTCCGCCACTTGACGAATTGGATGTTATCGAGTTCATTGAACTCTGAACCCCGTCCGTAGAACCCCGGCCTGAATTCATCACCTTCAAATCCTTCTGGGCCAAAAACTCCTGAACCTTGAAAACCACCTTGACCCGAATCTCCCATGACCAAAACTTTGAACCACGACACGTGCCACACACCTAAGGGCCCTGGGACCTATTCGGGCGAACAGGCCCAGTTCGGTCGAACCAGCTGGTTCGGGCGAACTGACCTCCCAGGCCCTAGGTACAGATATGCTCGCCCGGATACATCTGCAGTTGGAGATATCCCAATCCACGCGAGGAAAACGTCGGGAGAGTCGTTTTTCGATCGGGAAAATCCCCGATAAAAACAGAGACATTCCGTCGACTTTTCCCATCTCATCTAAGCCAACACCATCCCATAGAACACAGCCACCATGGCCTCTTTCTCCCCCAAGGGCGCATCATCGGCTCAGGGCTCGAGCAGCAGTAGCCGGAACGGCAACTCCTCCCGGCAGGGGCACGCCTTCCGCATCTCCGACGTCGATGCAGCGGGAGATGTGCACCGCGGGAGGACGCCGGGACGTAGCCCGGTGAGGCGCGGCAACTCCCCTCACCGTTCAGTGCTCAACGAGCTCCTCGCCCCACTCAAGGGGATCAAGAAGCCACCGCGTTCGCCATCGCCGAGGCCGAACGTAGGGCAGCTGCGCCCAAGGTCCATATCCTCCTCGAGGGTACCGGACTTGGCGTTGCTACTGCCCAAGGAGAAGGCCGAGGAGGTGCCGGACTACACGCCGGAGAGCCCGCCTCGCTTCCGCATCAAGGGAGAGCGTACCCTTGGAGGAGGGTACGGCAAGGTCCTCGTCCCGCCGCTCAACCGGGACGAGCTGGGGCTGGCAGATTCATCCCAGTCCTCTCCGCCACGGCGCCACCCCAGAGTCCGGCGCCACAGGCAGCCCCCATCCATTAAAGGGCTGCCCGGGGACATGGAGTTCTCCGATGGGGAGGACAATGAAGAGGAGGAGAAGCCACCCACCGTGGAAAGCCTGAAGGAGGAGCTGGCGCTGCCAAAGCAGAGGATCAACCACTTGGATGAGAAGGTGGCGGAGGGCGAGCTCGCACGCATGGAATGGGAGGACAAGATGGAACTCCTCCGCAAGGCCCTGTGCGTAAAGCTCAAGAGGCTCTTCAAGGCCACAGGACACATGGACCTCTACGACCCGTAGCATCGCACGGCCGACTCGTTCGTCTTTAGATAGAGCATCGTTTAGTTTAGTGTGCTAGATATTTGTTTATTTCATTCATTTCTTTAGAATCAATGTTTAGGGTGCTCTGAATTTTTTTCCCTTCCCAATATTTTGTTTCCAATCTTAGGTTTGATTAATAAATAAAATTTAGAATTGAGTGCAAAAAGAATAAATCCACGTCCCGGATGGTGCATTTGAGCCATCTGGGGTATGCCTGACTTAACAAAGAAATTGCTTGCGTACAGAAGTGACACAGGAGCACCAGAGGATAGGGTCCAGGACCGAGGCCCGTTCGGCCGAACCAGGTGGTTCGGGCGAACTGGGCAGTTCGGCCGAACCAACCCGGCTGCCCCCTCTTGCGCACTTCCACGCTGGTTTGCACTCCCTCGCCCCTGTTTACTTTCCTGTGTTGTCACGTTTCGAAAAAAAATTGGAAATATATGCATCATTTAAACGAAACGAAACTTGGTAATCTTTTATCTCATAATCTTGCCTATCGATTATTTTCAAACCCAGTACCTAGTGCTTGTGGAAAAAAATCATTATTTTAGGACCCCCCTGATCTAAGTTGTTGATAATTGTGATATGACTTGATAAAACGAACCACTTGTTCATTCTTACATTCGGGAGAATTTAATTTTGAAAATATAAATCACACTCTATCCCTTCATCTTGTCCACAAAATACCACATTACATATATGTTTGAGAGTTTACTCCTGAAACCTGTCATGCCTAGTATAATGTCTTGTCGAATTTTGAGTCCCCAGAGTGATCACATTGCCTCAGACCGGTTACAAGCAAATCTATCATCAGAGTATAGTGGTAGTTTTCATGCCTTGGTGATACCCTGAAAAAAAAGTGAGAGAAAGCAAATAAAGGACTCATGAAAGTCCCAATGAAAAAAAATCCCAAAAAGGGAGAAGAGAAAAAGAAAGGGGTCACGAGGCTGAAGACCAATATGAACTCCTCATCTTCAACTTGCAATCCTACCGAGGGCAAAGGTGAGACGCTCCGGGAACCAATCTTCGGCTCGACAGAAATACATGACTTGACACGGCCACCACTTGAGAGACACAGAAAAATACAAAAAAGAGTGAGTGAGAGGGAGAAGCTCTAGAGAGCTGAGTGTTAAGGACGAAGGGACAAGAGTTATTTGTTTGTGAAAAACAAGAAAACCCCGAGTGTAGGATGAGCAAGAGGATTTTGTTGTAAGAGCCGTTCCAGTTATCAACCGCCCAAGATCCAGGGGATAGCCACTACAAATTCACAGGTATGAGAGAAAAGTTTGGATTATTCAGTATGCAAGTATTCATGTTATAAAAGAACCCTTACTTTAGTCTTGCTCTTGTTTTTATATCTTTACTCGGGACGAGCAAAGATCTAAGTCTGGGGGAGCTTGTTGGCGGTCGTTACAAACCAATTTCCGACCTCTAACCAAGTATAAAATAAACACAACGGAGACTCACACCATAGTTATAGGGCTTACTACTGACTATTTCCACAAGTTTTGGTGATTGTCACGTATGCAGGTACAAAGTGGAGAAACACAGGCTATAGGGGTCGGAAATGACCGATTCGGCCGAACGACACGATTCGGCCCGTCACCCCCTTTAGCCGTACAAGCCACCGGGAGCCATCCACGATAGCACCAACTCATCCCGGGCTCCCGCCACATCACCCTGGGCCAAAACTCAACCCGACAAAGACCCGAAGTCCACCGAAGGCCTTACAACCCAGCCCAGGGCGTGAACCGACCTGACAACCGACCCCAGGAGCTGGCCCAGCACGTGTGCAAGCTCAAGGCGGTGTAGATGAGGGCCGGGCCCACTTCGGGCGAACTGGCCCGTTCGGCCGAAGGGAGGAACCGCCTCCAGGGCGTGATCCTGGCCCTTGGATGCAAGGGCGGTGCATCCCTCGGTTCTGCCGAACCGAGGAGTTCGGCCGAACCGGAGAATTCGCCCGAACGGCAGGGAACCGACCCTGAGCTTCCTTGGCCGGTGCTCCACCTCCCATCGTCCTTCTCCAGCTATAAATAGAGCAGCATTTCACCTGCAAACACACACAACTCAAGAGGAGAAGAAGAGTAGGCGTCGCTAGGTTCCGCCACTCATATCAGTAGAAATAGGGAGAGAGGAGAGGTGAGCATCCCGGAGAGGAGCCGGAGTGTCGGCCCCTCTTCTAGCTGTACCTTTACAGATGCGACTTCACTTAGAGTAACATCCAGGTCATGTTTGGTACTCCTTGTATCTCTCTCTGATTAATTGAGCATTCAGTTCTTACTTTCTTTACTTGCATCGTTCTCCGTTCAATGCTTAGTAGTTTAGTATAATTGTATGCTAGCTGCTTAGCTTGAGTGCTTATCTGTCTGAAGTAGATAAGTACTAGTCAACTAGTTTAGGCGTGGTGCCTGTACTTGAGACTAGCTTAGAATCCGCCCGTCGCAACGGAGGTGGTAGCTGTAAGGTGGTGACAGCCCTTACGGTCATTGTAGTCCATCACGTTAGTTCCGGTGACTTAGGACCCAAGGTTTAGGGTAGTCAGCACCCCTTCTCATCCCTTTCTGTGTGTCGAAGGCTCTGTAGTCCCGAAGCAAGTATCTGTTCGTATCCTCTGAACTGCTCAGTAGTCGGTAGAATACTCTTACCAAACCTGTACCTTCTCTACCCTCCTATCTCTTTTCTTCCTTCCTTGTTGTCGTCAACCCCTTCACCCATTCCATTTCATCCACTCCATCTACCTAGGACAACTCGGTTTAGGATTAGTGTACTTCTCGTTCTCCGTGGAAATCGATACCTGGAATACTCCCGGGTGAAAGCTACATCGGTATCCGTCCGCTTGCGGATTTATCTGTAGGCCGTAAGGAGTGCCAACAAGCTTTCTGGCGCCGTTGCCAGGGAACGGTAGCTGTTCTGATTCCGAACCCAAGTTGTCCATGTATCCCACCACCATCCACCATCCTCGCATACCTAGGGGCTGGGTACCGGTAGTTTACTCGGCGCGTTCCAAGAGAACCAGGCCAAGTCCCTCGCATACCTAGGGGCTGGGTACCGTCATTTTACTCGGCGCGTTCCAAGAGAACCAGGCCAAGTCCCTCGCAAGCTCGGGGGCTAGGCACTGGCATTTTACTCGGCGTGTTCCAGAGAACCAGGCCAAGTCCCTCGCATACCTAGGGGCTGGGTACCGGTAGTTTACTCGGCGCGTTCCAAGAGAACCAGGCCAAGTCCCTCGCAAGCTCGGGGGCTGGTTAGGGTACAGTAGATCTATATGACTATCATTGACCGTTAAAAAACAAGTTGGACAAAGTTCGCCACCACAACAAATGAACATGTTCATATCCCATGCCTCACGAATCGCGGGTTTACAAAGGAAAAGTACGTCTGGCCAAAGGCCATTGAAGAATACAAAAATATGAGTCGCTTATTACAGGGCTCTTAGACCACTTCAGTTAGGTGTTCAGCACACAATAATCGGGAGCAGTTTCCACAACTTCCTCGACGATTTTCTTATGGCATCCCACTAACTGAAGAACTTGGTGGCTGCATTGCTGGAGGAGGGCAAGGACTAGACACCACCATCGATGGTGCCTAGGCTCCGATCGTGCCAGTCGTCCTCGATGGGCCCAGGAAATCAGCCATCAACTCAGCATCATTCGCTAGCTTCCTGACGAAGAGTACACTTACCACAACCTCCTCGCCCGGATCCACCAAGAAGTAGGCACCTCCCCCGCCTATGAGGAGCGCGATGCAAAGCTCCTTTCCTGCAGCATTTGCACCACCCTTCGATGATTTTCTTCTGGCATCAATGGTGAACACCAAGGCATGTACCTTGGTCAATTCTACCCTCACCCATAATCCTCTCAAGAAAAATGATTCTCAAGATCCACATGGTGGCTACTTCCCTGGTCACACTGCGGTGCTGAACCACGCCGGGGTACCTATTTATAGGCGCCCCCAGGCTGCGGACCTGTTGGCCTGTGAGCCACTAACGCCCGGGAGTGAATGCGCATGCGTTTTGCTTTTTCCCCGGGCAGATGGCCATCAATGCGCGTGACTGAGCATGCTTAAAGGCGGGATTCCCGCATGACCGGCTTTTGCAGCTTTTGACCGAGCAGGCTCAGCCCATAGTTATCAACGCACTATTGAGTCACCGGTGCTAAAAATTTTGGCCCTTCCTTGGTGGCAGCATGCTCTCACCTACCTATAACTCAGTCAAAATGACTAAGCAAGCCCTTCAACTCAGAAAAGCATCCTTGGTGACAGCATGCCTTCACTAAGCTTCTGGGCAATATGTTGTCTAGTTATTTTTTGAGCCTCGGCTCGCTTATTCTAACCAACCAAATGCTCGGGGGCTACTGTATACAGTGCTTCTAATCGTCGCCCTGTACTCGGACCTCATGAGGACCGACCGACTACCTTGAAGGACTCGACGTCGTGTTGGGTGTTCTCTCTTTTTGAGCACCGCCCACCCTTGTGCCGACTACATGTTGAAGCACCTTCAGCCGACTACATTGGCCTCGTTCCTTCATCAAGCAGTTCGACACGTGCCTGCACGTTGCTCGGGGGCTTGTGGGATATGGGTACCCCTGGGCCCATTGTCAGACCAGATTACGGTGGTCGGGGCCCACATCTGACAGGCTCGTGGGCCGACCCCTAGGCGGCCCACGTGGGCACCCTGACTTGGCGGACAAGTTTGATGAAGACCCGGCGGGCGGCTCGTCCGGATATCCAGGGATATTCGGTTGTAATGGACCCGGACAAGAGTCCTGATTGAAGACCAAGTAGGTTTAGATGGAAACCGACTTGTAAGCCCTAGTCCGCTACCCTATATAAAGCAGCCTAGGGAACCCTCATGAGGATCATCGCATCATATCCTGTAAACCATACGCTCGCCCTAGCTTCCTGAAGCTCGGCCGAGTACCCAGCAATACAAGCAACACCACCGACACAGGACGTAGGGTATTATACCTCCGGGTAGCCCGAACTTGTCTAAATCAGTGCCTCCTGTGTACCATCAAGTCACTAGTTCATCGATCGCCCCTCCTACAAATCAACCACTCGGGTACCCCCAGGTGGATTGCCGGTCCTAAGGTCCGACAGAGATCTTCTAAAAGCAACGTTCAAAGGTCTTGTTGCGAGCACAGTACTAATAGAGGCACTCTTTTTTCGGACATATTAAATACGGATGGAAATAAAATTTTGAGAGGCCTCTGATTGATCCACGCGTCCTCCCAAAATCTATCTTGGGAACCATCCCCTAAGGAAAATCTGCCCAAACGTAGGAACTCTCCTTTGACCTTCATTAGGCCAGCCCAAAATTGAGAGTCTCCAGCTACATGTTGTACCTGTGTGATAGTTTTACTACGCCAACATGATAACCTCTTTTGAAAACGTTCCTCTACATGTTTCCAATCAATGTTTCGAATTTTCCTATGGTGCATTGGAATCCCCAAGTAACGAAACGGGAGAGCTCCCATATCACACCCGAAAATCTGAGAATATGCTGCTTGATGCTCAATTGCCGCCCCATATCAAAACATTTCACTTTTATGAAAGTTTATCTTAAGCCCAGACAACTGTTCAAACGCACAAAGCAACAGTTTCATATTCTTTGCCTGCTCTAAATTGTCCTCCAGAAAAATGACAGTATCATCTGCATATTGAAGAATTGACAACCCGTCGTCAACGAGATGAGGGATAATTCCTTCAATCTGTCCTACTGACTTGGCACGATTTATCTAGACCGCAAGCATATCCACAACAATGTTGAATAGAATCGGAGAGAGAGGGTCCCCTTGTCTTATCCCCTTTTTTGTTTGAAAAAAATGGCCAATTTCATTGTTTACCTTTATAGCAACACTTCCCTTAGACATTACTTTCCTAATCCACTCACACCAAGTGGGAGAGAACCCTTTAATTCTAAGGACTTGTTGCAAAAAGGCCATTTAATTTTGTCATAAGCCTTTTCGAAATACAATTTTAAAATTACCCCATTTTTTCCTCCTATGCAGCTCGTGAAGAGTCTCATGAAGGACTACAACACCCTCCATAATATATTGTCCTGGAATGAAGGCCGTCTGTGACGGACCAATCAGCTTATCTGCCACTTTCAATAGTCTGTTGTTGAGTACCTTTGTGAAAATCTTGAAACTAACATTTAACAAACAAATAGGGCGGTATTGCTGAATTTTTGTTGCCTCCGACTTCTTTGGCAGCAAAGTAATCACCCCGAAATTCAGACTATGGAGCGGTAACCTCCCAGCATGGAACTCTAGAAATAATGCCATGAGATCAGTTTTTATAACATCCCAGAATTATTGATAAAATTCCACCGGAAACCCGTCCGGTCCGGGTGCTTTAATATGTTCCATATGAAAGATCGCTTCCCTAATCTCGTGCTCCCTGAATGGCCCTACAGGAATCTTGTTCTCCTCCTCCGATACCTGAGGGATGTCATGCCTTAGAGTTTCGTCTAAAGAGAAAGAATTTGATTCATGAGGTCCGAAGAGACCTTTGTAATATTCTGTTATATACGTCTTCAAGTTTTCATCTCCTACAATAATGCCTTTGTCCTGTTCAAGCTGCACAATTTTTGTTTTCCTATGTTTTCCATTTGCTACCAACTGGAAATACTTAGTATTATCATCTCCTTGCAATAACCTTGTTGCTTTGGAATGCTGGAGCCAATAAATCTCCTCTTCCCTTAGCATCTTAGTTAACTGCGCTTTGAGATGATTTTTAATTTCCATCTCCTGTTGTGTCAGCAACAGCATTTCAGCTTTTTTATCTAATTCATCTAGTTTTTGCAGCAGCTCTTGTTTTAGCCTTTTGTCTTGAGAATATTTGTTTCGGGCCCATCCCCTCAAAAAACGCCTTACACGTCTAATCTTATTTTGCCATTTTTGTATTGGTGTTCTCCCACCTGTTTCAGACTCCCACACATTTCACCTTCATTTGTCAGCCACCCTTACTCAAACTTAAAATTTTTAGAGTTGCCTCTATGGGATGGTTCCCCTGAGCTTAAAAACAAAGGAGTGTGATCTGAAATCTGACGGGTCAATGCATGAACCGAGGCTAATGGAAATTTAAGTTCCTATTCTGTGGATACTAAAATCCGGTCCAACTTTTCATATGTGAGTACCTCTGCGTAATTAGCCCAAATATATTTCCTACCAGTCATTTCGAGCTCTCTTAAATTCAGCGTCTCAATCACTGCGTTAAAAAGAAGTGGCCATTTATCACTGTATCTATCATTGTTTTTTTCTGAAGGATTTCTTATAATATTAAAATCCCCACCGACTACTAAAGGGAGATCGTTGCAGTTTGTACAAGCTCTTACCGTCTCTGAAAGAAAGACATCTTTAAGCTCATCTTGTGCTCAGCAGCTCACATTTTAGCTTTTTGTCTTGAGAATATTTGTTTAAGGCCCATCCCCTCAAAAAATGCCTTACACGTCTAATCTTATTTTGCCATTTTTGTATTGGTGTTCTCCCACCTGTTTCAGACTCCCACACATTTCTAATCAGCTCAGAAAACCCTTCATTTGTCAGCCACCCTAACTCAAACTTGAAATTTTTAGAGTTGCCTCTATGGGATGGTTCCCTTGAGCTTAAAACCAAAGGAGTGTGATCTGAAATCTCGCGGGTCAATGCATGAACCGAGGCTAATGGAAATTTAAGTTCCTATTCTGTGGATACTAAAATCCGGTCCAGCTTTTCATACGTCGGTACCTCAGCCTAATTAGCCCAAGTATATTTCCTACCAGTCATTTCGAGCTCTCTTAAATTCAGCGTCTCAATCACTGCGTTAAAAAGAAGTGGCCATTTATCACTGTATCTATCATTGTTTTTTTCTGAAGGATTTCTTATAATATTAAAATCCCCACCGACTACTAAAGGGAGATCGTTGCAGTTTGTACAAGCTCTTACCGTCTCTGAAAGAAAGACATCTTTAAGCTCATCTTGCGCTGCCCCGTAGACAGACATGAGAACCCATTTAAACCCGTCTTCCCTATTCGTGATAAAGAACCTGATGTGAAACTCTCCCTCCTCAATTTTGTCCACACAGAACTTGGTTTGTCTAACACCTAAAAGCAACCCCCCTGACATCCCCCGCGGTTCTCGCCAATGCCAAAAAAAGTCAGCACCCGCACTAAAATTCTCCAGGCAAAAGCTAGTAAAAGAAGATCTGTTTGTTTCCGAAAGAGCTAAAAAGTCGAGTTGCTCATCTCTCATCAAGTCATGTAAGAAAGTGTGCTTCGCTAGGTCTTGCAGATCTCTACAGTTCCAAAAAATTCCTTTCATTTTGACATATTCTTATTTTTTTCCGAGGCTGTTTTTTTTTTTTGAGTACCCTTGCCACCTTGATAGGAACTTGCACTAAGTTCTCATCAAGGTCAGCAGTACCATCGTCCATGAGCTCTTCCATTAAGCCACCACAAATTTTACTTAAGGCCAGAGCATCCGGCACGAGATCTTCCTCATCCTCCTCAAAATTAGATTCTACAACCTTTGAAATTATTGGAATTTTAGCCCTTTTGTATTCTACATCCCTAATCAGATTAACAGAGGATAAAGCACTATTGCGTTCATCACCCAATAAAATCCCGACACCTTCTAAATTATTCATGAAATGACTATTTGAAAAAGAACATACTGAATTGTTAACATTGTTACCTTCGGTGCCTCCAAATTCTTGTGCGCCACTCTTTTCTCCGCTTTCTCTAGAGCGTGCATGTCTGCCACTCCCGCATTGCGCTTGCTCCGCCTTACCGGAGTCATGTCTCCCTCGCTGTCCTGAGACAGTGATGCCATCACAGTCCCACTGCCAAGCTCCTTTGATGAACTCCCATCTACTGCAATACCGGACTCCAGGAGAGAGGTGAGCAAGCCTCCAAGACTAGACTCGCTGCCCGCTGCCCCCATGGACAACCCCATCGTCTGCTGAGTCTTCATCGTCTTTTTCCTTCCTTATTTTTTTCTGCCTGAGGCAGTACCATAGGTTGCTTCTGATTTTTCTGAACTAAACGCTTGTTTACAGGCATCTTTTTTGTATTGTTGCAAGCTGCAGCTACAAGTGTAGAAGGTGGTGCCCGAGCTGCAGTGTTCCTGTCCACCTTGGATGTCTGACCCACCATTGTTCTTGCCTTGCTAACCCTGGGGACACATGGCCTTGCGACCGCCGTCTCACTGCCACCATTGCTGCCCACGGGTGTAGTCATCGGAACAGCCACACCAACTCGTTGCGAAGAGACCGGCGCCATTGGGGCAGGTGGTGTCAATTGCTGCACAGCACCCATTGGCTCCACAATGACAGCAACTTTTGTGACATTCACCTGCTCCCCCTCTGCGACCCCCACTGCCATTCTTGCCTCATCGCTAATTTCATATTCCCCGTCTAGCAAGTCATCATTTTCCAAATCAATCTCCATGTTCAGATCATCCGAATTTTCATTTGTTGTTTCCTTGTCCTTGTTGCCCACATTTTCCTTCAGCCCTTGTGCTTGTGGGTTTTGTGGCGCAGGTGCAGCACCACGCTCATCCTCCGCTTCTTTCATTTGTGCATCTCCAGCGCCATCATCTTCCCCATCATCCCTATTCGCATTTTCCTTCGCCCACATGCCCTTTATTCCAACATTGGGAGGGAACGGTTCCACCTCAAACTGCAGCTGAAAATAGCGATTCCCTATAATTACATCAACCCTCTTGGGAATCTCTTCCGGCTCAAGCACAGCTACCGCAAAGCGACCAAACTTATTGGCTCTCGAAGTTACTATGTCCACATCCTGGGTTACCCCAAACAAGGTTCCAATGGCCCATAAAATCAAGTATTGTTCCCGAAGCACTGTGGGTAAATTCAGCACACGAATCCAGACCACCGGTAATGGATGTCCAAAATACTCCTCATCCTCGTTGCACTCCTCAAATTTCAAAACAATTCCACTCTTTAGCCTTGCCTCAAAAAGAGTATACCTCTGGAGCACCCCTTTGTTTGGAAACAAAACCTTGAAAACATTATCCCCTAGATGAGTGATCTCCCATTGGAAATTATCTCTGATCATATTACGTAACGCATCAGCCAGACCCTCCTCTGTCAAAGTCCCTTCGGACACAGTAACAATAGCATATCTAGAATCCTTCTTTGTTGGTTGGATGGGAGGATGAGCAATATATATAGATAGAAGAGCATCCACAGCTAATCCCACAGAGTGAGCAACCGGCTTAACTTGCTTCAAGATGGGGCAACGCAAGGAAGCATGGTCTGTGCTCTTGCAAATGTCGCAATAGACTTTCACTATACAATCCACCAGGAGGTGTCCCTTCACACCACATCTACGACACACTTTCGATGTCGCAGCCATGTCGTTCTGTTAACCTCCCAGACCCATAGCAGTCACCTCCATATTTTCCACCTCGGACACCCCGGCCCCCGCTGCCGACAAGGATCCATGTAAAACTTTGCCTAATGCAGATACATCAGTCGATGTCGTTCCTTTCGCTGTTGCCCCTTCAAAGTCATTCACCACCGGGGGCGCCATTGGCACCACTGCTGGAGCCACTTCCACTACTGGGATGGCTTGAGGAGCAGGAGCGCCTTGATGTGCTGGCGCTGCATGTGGCACCGGCGCGGCAGCCATGGCGTGTGGAGCCGGCACAATTGGAACTGGCGCAGCAGTCGGAGCCGGCATGGCTTGCCCAGGAGGAACTTGGGGTCCTGCCAGCCGCGTCTGGTGTTGAATGTGTGCATCCCTGCCTTGGCCCATCCTTTCTTCCATGCATGCAGTGCTGTGCTGATGACGTGACCCTCGCTGCTCTGGCCACAACATAGTATTCCTCCCATGCGGACGGTACTGCTGCCCATAGTTGTTGCGTTGATATCCACCATAGTTTCTTGGACGAGGCCCATTCCACCCGGGGTGGTAGTTCGGCGGGTAAGCATCCAGGTTAGGATTAAAGCCAGCACCATTGTTGACTGCTTGTTCTCCATAGCCATGTCCAACGTACTGCCTCCCCCCTCCCCGATCACCTCCACCGCTCCTGCCTGCTCCGCGGGCGCCGTTGCCATCCATACGGCCACCATTAGCTGCTGCATCGCCATTGCCGTAGCCACCAGCACTCGCCATCGCGTCGTCCGCTACACCGTTGCGCACAATCTCAGCGAAGGTTAGAGATCGCACCGAGGCAGTGGCGGCTAGGGTTAGATGATTGATGGCTTCCAAGTTGCACGATGTCTGGAGAAAACGTTTTGGCAATTTGGCTATGCGATACTGGGCTCAGCCCAATGCATGTTGAGCCCGTGGCTGAAGCAATGCATGCGACGTTCTAAGCCCACGCCGTGCAGAGTCAACCTTCCCATTCAAAAATCCCGTCCGTTTTGCTAGTTTTGCGGACAGATCGTAACTGTCGTCGTGGACTGACCATTCCCCGTTCATGCATCTGCTGTTCGTCTCCGGCTCCATCGAGGTTGAACATGGTGACACCATGTGCAGGAGATCCCTTAGGTTACCCACCACACATGCTTTTCTATCTCGTCGAGCATCTGTAACCCTGCAGTCCCCAAGCGTCAGCGCCGGCGAGACCCGTGGTCGCGACAATCGGCCCGACCATGGCTTGGCCGTTGGCGTTCGCATGTCAGTCAGGGCCTTTACTATGTTCCGCACAAGGACAGTGGGCTGATCATCCGAACATGGCGACTCAACGTCGTTAACTCGGCGCCTGACCGATGAGCTTTCCAACGCCTTCTCTGCCAGAAAGAGCTGTTCTTCTGAGATCCCGTGCACGGCCGCGCATCGTACCAGGTCTGGTGTGCTTGGTAACGGCGATTCATGCACCTCCTCCTCGTCGGACTCATAGTTGTCCAAGACCCAGAAACGTGAACGGCAACCCACCGGCCGGAGGTCAGCAGCGGGGTCGGTTGTGATCCGATTACGCGTGCCACCGATGGCAATCAAACCATCGTCTTCCACCGCCGGTTCCTTTCCATTTGAGTTTTGTGTACATACCTTGAGATCCCTGTGATGGAAGATCGCCGCAGCACGCCGCCCGAGACCAGATGCCGGCGCTATCACCGGCCGCTTCGACTGTATCCGGAACTGCCTCCTCTGTGGTCGTGGACGCATTGGCTCCATCTAATCTGAGGCTGGGTGAACCTTTGGTTTAAAAATCATTCCAAGCAACTAGCATAAACGCACGCACGTTTTTTTTCGCACATTTATTGATGACACATATGTACTAAAATAATATCACTTGAGTGGACCATGGTAAACAGACCAGTCGTGCGAAGCGTTTTATTTCAAAATACTTTATATTCGCTCTCTTATGTATAAAGAGCTTTAGATATTCTCAAATGTCGATGCACATCATCTTTGAGATAGTTGGTCTTTATTTATATAAAAAAGACTCTCCAATCTATTGTTTATTAGCAATACGGGATAATTATGTATAGACGTGGTTACAAATGTGGGTATATCATGAGCAGGTGGGTCCACGTGGGTATGGTAAAGTTTTAGGTGACAAAAACATTAGCGAATTGGCGGATTCACAGCGGAACATGCAATTTTCATCCGTCTACCGCCTAGTAGACAGAAAAAATCCCGCCAGGTGGGTCCGGTATGAGAGGAGGGTATAGAATTTTTTAGGTGAAAAATGTTTTCAATTATTTAGGATCTTTATAGTATAGATGCACTTGCATAGGCAAGTCAATAATTTTTTTTGAATGAATCGGTAGGAGAGGCTGCCAATTATCTCTACCTAATTATAAAGTAAGGATTGATTCAGCGGTACGTCATAATTATGCAAAAAACACCCCTAATATTTATAGGAATCAACCCACCGTCCATTATAATTTTGCAATAAACTCCCTTCTATTTTGACAATTATTTATTTCATGCAAAATCTAAATATGGAATAGCTTAGTATAACCTATATACCCAGCACATGCGTCGATGCATGCAACTGCTGATTCGCAGTGCACGGGCGAAGGACGACGACATGCGCACGACGGCCTCGGTTGAGCCAGCACAACATGGCGATCGCGACCTTCCCTCCCTGCCGCGGTCGCCTCACCCCTCTCCGTCCTCCTCTCACGCAGCGTCGCCGGCGCCAGACTCAAAGTTCTCCTTGGATGCGGCAACACCCTCTCAAAGGTGTGCACGTTCTCTCACGCAGCGTCGCTGGCGCCAGATTCATAGTTCTCCCTGGATGCGGCAACACCCTCCCAAAGGTGTGCACGTGCGGTGGTGCCGGCCGGTGTAAAAGCCTCGAAAAGATTTCACAGCTCACAAGGCAAAGAGTAACATATATACTCTGCTGATCTCATGATGCAGGGGAAAATAATGTGCTATATTAACGGAAAACGAGCAGAGCGGCATGACGAGGATCAGGTTCGGCGCCGTCCAGCTAGACACCGCCGGCCAGAAGCAGCCGACCGTCCTCCCGGTCGGACCCCAAGGGCAGTTGCGCCAAGTCGTCCGTCCCGCTAAGCAGTTCCGTGGCGGCGTGGCCGTGGCTGCGTGCGGGGAGTGCACCTGCATTCATCAAGAAAGGCCAAGACGATGGCGGAGGCTGACAACGCGGGTCATCATCAAGGACAAAGATGGTCAGTCACGTAGCACAATCAGCGTGTGTTTTCCATCATGATTCATTCATAGCAAAACGTGTCAAACTGTCAATGCATGGGAATGAAAATTAATGTGGTTAGCTTTGTGCTGCAATAAACCTTCTTCACTTCCGTTTTCATCAGTTTCATGACGTACCCATCCAATACGAAGAATGGGAATTTGGTGGTAAGAACATGACACTTTATTATCGCTAGATCTTCCAGTGTTGGACAACCAGTAAAGCGCCTCTCTATGAAGATCTGTCAGTAGTTGAAACATAAGAGCCAAGGCTAGCACACCGGCAGCCTGCCCAAAAATGCCGCCATGTCTGACCCTAGCAACACGGCCCAGGCGGCGGCGGGAAACCCTAACCGTATCTCGAAAAAATCCGTTCGGTCCACAACAAGCCAGCAATAAAACAGGGGTGGTGGTTGCTTGAGTTTTTTTTTATAAAATTATGTCCGTAGCAACGCACGGGCATATTTACCTAGTTTATATTAAAAAAAGAAGACCCAAAAAGGTGGTACAAACCAAACTATTTATAAAAGAAGGCTAATTACAAGAAGCGGTTAATAGAGGTAGCAGAAGTGATAATCAACAATGCGCAAGAGTTTTGACACGTCTTTTGCTCCAGCCTTCATCCAATTTGCAGCTTCTTCTCGTATCTTGGCGAAGACTTTGCTACACGGCAACTCCTTCCGATCAAAAATTTTGGAATTTCTTTCCTTCCACACCTCCCAGGAAATGAGCATGATCAAAAGCAGAAGCCTCTTTGTGAATGGCACTCGCCGATGCCAGCTAGGACGTCCACCAGCCATGCAAAGTATCCGCCTGCACCCAATCGATCGGGTGTGTAGCTAGGATTTGTAGCCAGGCTGCTGCATTGTCCCATAATCGTCTAGTGAAGCGACAGGACGCAAAGAGATGCAACACCGTTTTCGAGCAACTGCAACATAGAGGGCAGAAGGTCTGATTCGGCCACCCCTTTCTTTGTGCAAGCGATCCGAGGTCCAGACAGGCTTGCAAGACATTAGTGCCCAGGTTCTTCATATTAGAAGCCTGAACTTTGTTTTAGTTGATCCGATGAATTGTGTCTGATATGCTGATTTTGCCGAGTATTCTCTATCAGCCGTAAATTTCCACATAATGTTTGTCTTGGATGCCCTCGGTTACTTGTGTGCTTTACACTTCTCGCCAGAGAAGGATGAATTCCTGGAAGTGCTGGACAGAGAAGTCTGCATATTGAGGTTCATGTCCTTGATCCAATTGCGATATAGGCAAGTCAATAAATCACCAAGATAAATTATAGTGCTGAGCATTTTAGAAACAATTGACTCTAAATTCTTTTCTACTAAGCCCTACCCCATTTGCCTATATTCATCTTTACAGCATCCTACTACTTCATCTTTAGCAGCATTTCCCGGCCTCCCACCTTCTTACAAACCATTAACCAACGACGGCTCACATAACTTTCGTTGCTTACCATCTGCATGGGAGTTTCATGGCAATAAATGTGCTGATGTGGCAGAGGAGAGAGAGTGAAGAGTTTTATGGAGGATCATGAAAGAATATGTATTTATTAACAAGCCATTACACATAGAGTTTTTATTCAGCCGCTTTCCCTAGAATAGTAGGAAATATGGTATAAACAAAGAATGACACGAAATATACTACTCTATCCGTCCCAGTTTGTAAGCATTTATAGGGTTCAAATTTTTTGTCAAAATATAAGCATTTCTACATATAAGACAAAATCATCAAATGGGTTGGTAGGGTAGGTGAGAGTTGGTGGGTAGTATAAAATGAGGGGTACAGTGGTCTTTTAGCAGTTATGTTATTTCCTGAGTTTGAATGCTTGGAATGCTAATATTATGGGACGGTGGGAGTATTTTCTCTGAGACTACACATGCTGAAAATTGACCATTATAAAGCAAAAATGAAATAATCTAAAATATACATCACATATAATTGGAAGTGGAGAGCCCGTGTATCAATAGAAAATCTAAGCAGAGGGAAGCTCAACAGACCTCCACATGTAGCTCACCTCTCAGTAGCACCAGCTCCTTCCTCACCCATAGGATTGTGAACGCTCATGATGAGACCTCAGGGAAACAAAAATGCAACCAGCTAACCTTCATTCAAAAGAATATGAAAAGAGTAACATTTCAGAAAGTGTTAGGCCCCTTCTTCAAAAATCCAATGTGCAAATTCATGACCAGCCAGGCAAAGAAAAAATAATATCAGAAATAGCATTATTAACCCACATAACACATGCACCTAACATCTTGGAGATAATTATTTTAAAGTTTTCTATGAACATGCCATACTAAATTACCACCCTTTTATAAGTGGAAAATCACCAAATTCAAAAAAATTAAGTGGGAGGTTATTTTATTTTTAAACTTAATCCAGCCAGCTCACATCAGTAATACACCCCACAGAAATTTATACAATGTAATATATATTATCAATTATCATGCAAAACATATGAGGATGAGGTCACGATGGATGCAGGCACCAAAGAAAATTACTGGCCAATAAGGATAAAACTATTAGTCCAACTCGCACTAAAACAGTTGTCACCAAGGAAAAATAAATTTACTATCCCATTACATCAAACAAACAAATACAATCTGTTTTTGTAACAAACTCAATTGTTCATAACAAATATTTACAAATTCAACATTTTGATGAACCTCCTATTCAAGCGAATGAACAAATAAATATTTTCTACTACGCCAAAAATTCATGCCTGCATCCTAGGGTTTCTCCAGGAGATTTTTTTAATTGCTAAAACATGAATCATATTTTAGAATTTTAGTGATTTGGTTAGAACCAAAAATCCATATGGATGTATACATATATATTAATCTCATCATAACCAAGGGAACTGAGACTAAAATATTCAGAACAGTACACCTCTTTTGTTCAGAAACCTATAGCTCTATATGCAACAAATTAAGCGTACTATTATATTCAGTTTTTGAGACAACACAGGTAAAAATTAAAAGCATTGGCTGGGTTTTTTTCAAAAGAAATATCAACTTGATCCTACACTCTCCCAATGTATTGGTACCTCAGGAACATAAGGCTACTAAAACATAAGTTTGAGATCCTCCTGAAATATAAAACTACACAGAGCCTAAGATCAGTTTGATATTAAGAGAACCATCACTTCTAACTTAAAGGCAGCAGAGATAACTAAAAACAGAGACTCTTTTCAATATCCATAATACTCAAATGATCAATCCATCGAGCCGATTAAACTTACTCGTTATTCAGCGTGGTAGCAATTAGTGGTTTCTCAAAAATTCAGGGAACAATGCACATAAAGAAATAGAAATAGAGACCAGCAATGCAGCAAGGAGGCGCTATCTCCTTGTCATCCCATTGATAGAAAGCAAAAGGAAAGCCGAGTAGAGTGTGTACAAATTTAATTCGAGTGGATTTACCGGCAACATGATGATATTGTGTCATGGTAGTACAAAACAAAATAATTTCATCTTTCCATGGTTGTGGACGACCATTTTTCTTCCATTAGTGTTTGTTTAAACATTCAAAACCAGTTTATATCTTTCTCAATATCACACCAAACAAGCATAATAATGGAAAACTTAGCTGCAGCAACATGTAAATATTTCGTGAGATATTTGGCACCCTAAAAGCATGGTGTTTTTGTACTCACCTTCTAAATGTAAAACTAAGCAACCCAAGATAATTTAAATTCCTAGATAAATTTTCACTAATATTTTTAACTTTAAAACCAATTAATTTTTCGATAGTCTTGCGATGGTCTTGGTCTGGCAAAGTGAAACCAGGGTCTGAATTCGCTGTGATAGTCCAGCTTACAGCAGGAGATAAGCTCAGATAAACCTGGATGCAGTCTATGTAGACAGGTGTATGAAAAATATAGAAAATCAGATCAGTACCATGCCAAACAGATCTACAAAACTAAAAATAGTTAATACAATATTTTCTAATTTAATGAATTCCCACTATGACAAAGTACATTGCAATCATATCAGTTTTTGGGAAAACTCAGTGTGTCCTGCATAAACTTCAGAGACTCATAAAAAGGAAAGGAACTTTATGGATTCACCACATATAGAGAACTAAATTGTAGTGTCCTCCTAATAGGCTAAACGACAGCCCTCTTTGCACATAAAGCTACAAATAGTGACCATAACAGCCCACATTCAACTATTCCGGAGATCAAAACAACAGAATTGAAGAAGAGAAGAAAGGACATCGCTTACCACTTGGCAGATGACTCGCAGCCCATCAACTCCACAGCTCGGCCGGTAATATACTGTACATGTTATACCCGATCCCACAAAATATATCTACAAAATTCACATAACCTCATTACTACCTGGACTCAGTGGGATTAGCCTCGAGATGATGGGCTCATGGAGATTAGCCTTGAGGTAATGGTCAAACAGCAATTACCCCATTCGACGTTCATAAAGACCATATTCATGATACAACACATGTAGAATAGGCTCAATTGAAATCCACAAGAAAATAGGACAGGAAACAATTGCCCTCTAAATTGTCTAAATAAATAATGGTTTAAATCAGACCAAGATTCAGGACACAGGTTTGATCCTTGAGAAAGCACTCGATGGTTCCCAAAATACAAACCTGATGACGTGTTTCTTAGTATTCAGGAGGAATATTAAGCTGCAGCAAAGCTTTACAAGACCTGACAGCTCATTGACCTAGTGGGTCAGGTCCATTGTGTTCCCGACCAACGTGTTGACAACCTACTACAACTGACGTGATACTACATATATGATATGCTAAATTTGCACACTTCTAGACCCAGGTGCCAGCAAAACAACTACGCGCTCAAGTAAAAATTCATTTTTTTAACCAAGCATGCAAGTATATTCTTTTTTCGGAAAAATTGGATCCATACCATCAAAAGAACTCATCTTTGGATATATCTACACTATAACTCCAAAAGTAGCTTCTTTTGATGGTATGGATCCAATTTTCCCTTATTTTTCCTATCAGGTAACACAAAACAACACCATTCGACTTTCATCCAGAGATAGTATATATATCTCCCTAATATAAAAATGAGACTGTGTGGAGAATTGAAAAGCCTGACAAAATTATAATAAATAGAATACCTTCAATTCATCAAAGTCTGCAGTCCAGAAGCCTCAAACTACATGAAATCTTTCTGAAAGTTCACATCAATGAGCTTCTTAATCTCCAGGACTACATCATTCCGAGCACTCATCTTGCCTGATCATCATCGATACAGTACAATCACATCCAAAGCACCTCCACGATATGGTAGAAAATAGAAATTTAGCTACGAGACAGGCCAATTAGATCCCTGTAACATCCCAGATTTTTCTGGAATGTTAAAATTGTGGATTTAAAAATTTTTCGTGCTTGATGTGTTTTGCTCATAATCATAAGGCTGTCTTCTTGTGCTCTCTCTAAAAATTCTTAGTAATAAACTAATTAAATTGCCTTGTGTGCTAAGGACAATTTAATGCTAGTGTGATTTGGCTCTTAGTTGGTTTCTTGGTTCTTTGTGTGTGGTTTAATTTGAATTCTAAATTCAAATTAAATCTAAAGCTAACAACTAACTTGGGCTCTAACTCTAACTGTCCTATCTAACCTCGTTTAGCCCTCTAACTCGATCTGCTAACTCAGCCTGCTAACTGAAGCCTGCTAACTAGCCAACCAGAATGAACCAGGGAGATGGACCACGTCTCAATCTCAATGTGCCCTGGGAATTGATATAATGAATTACGACTTAATTCCCGACTCTTCGAATCAATTCCATGCTAATTGATTTGATTTCGGAAAGTGGTCTAATTCATCTGTATTAAATTTCCGTGGGCTTCATTTGAATTATGACAATATTTTCCGGCTTCTCGAATTAGTTCTTTTCGAATTAGTTCTTTGCTAATTAATTCGTTCCCGGAAAATTAGTCTAATTCATTTGTA